>JBCJKH010036442.1:0-14151 GCA_039877255.1 Loriculus beryllinus
ACACTCCAGCTAAAGAGTTAGGGTTTTGGTTGTTTATTTGGTAGGTTTATGGTACAATATTCAAGTACTAATCGATTTGTTGTTAATAAGCCTCCTACTCAACTCAGAGTTTAAAGAACTTTTGCTCCATGCCAAGAACTCACCCCTTCTACTTCTGGGCAACAGCCTCTGTTTTAAAAGTGGTGAACAAGACTGCAAGACAGCCTATGGCCACAGGAGAAAATCCTCCTCTGATGTTGAACTGCCCAAAGCATTACAGGAGCTGACCTTTTTGTCACACAGCACTAACGTAATTTGCAGGTACTTAAAAAAACACCCCAAACACAGAATCTCCAAAACCTACTAGAAAACTAGTTAATATATTATGTGTAACAGATACTGATACTCTCCACACGTTTTTTGTTCCTTCCCTTCTTGTGTTACAAAAGATGTAATTTTGTGTTTAAAAAAAAGAAAAGCTAACTCTTTACTGAACAAATCTCATTTTGCATATGGGGCCAGTAAAGAGAAAAAAAAAAAAAGAAAAAAGAGTTCATTTGCCTACTGGAAAACCAATTCAGTGGCATTATCTGGTGGCTCAAACAACCCACCCAATTCTCACATCCACTGGAGTACAAGTGACACACAACTTGAAGCTTTTACCCTTTTTTATAGATGGGGTTTCACTTTTTTGTTTGCAAACTCTCCTCCTCCAACTTCTTTTAATTAAAAGATGACCACTTCGAATCATACACAACTTCTGAATTTCAAAGAACTGATATCCTCAGATATTTAACAGGGCTAAATTCACAATCCAAAGGGAGTATTAGGGCACGCTAATGACACTGACCTAAAACCTGAGAACTGATATGTTTACAAGTAGCAATGATATTTCTGTGTAAACCATAGCTTAGAAAGTCTCAGCTAAAGAGAAAGCTTGGAGAAAGCTCATTTGCAAAGCAAGTATTATAAGAAAAGATTTAATTTTAATGTTTTGTTAACTGTTAATTCAAATCTACCCCTAATATATAGAAAGTTAGTTTCCAAAATACTTGGTCTGCCACTACCACATTTAACTCTCTACTTACAAGGGCTATTTCTATTTGAATTTAACATTGTTTGGCTTATGGCCAACACTGCATTCTCCTTAATTGTCAGTTTCCTTCTATATACGCATCCTTACAGCAGACAGAAGAGGAGTAAGTAACATGTGGAAGAACACACCAAGGCCAGAAAAACCTCCCGAAGGTGCTCAGAATCAGGTGTAGTACTGCCTGCACATTGTACAATTTCTACATTTTTAGCAAATTCTATCACCTCAACAGTAAGCCATAAGAGGCTCCACTTTTCAATGTTCTACTTACTGCAATGCTATCATGGAAGATCTGGATTCAAGTACTTAAGATTTTAAACTCTGAAAACCAAGTAAAACTAAGCAGCTCTGGAGCTCTATACAATGAAACTTGCTCAATCTCGCATTTGCCATCAATAGACACAACTGGTCTTGATCTGAAAAAGTTAATAGCATCATTAACTAATGCAGCTGAGTGACCCAAAACATTCTCAATATCACAGAACATACCATCACTTGCAAATGAAGGCAAAGTTGGATTTTGTCACAGAGAAGTTACTGGCTTTGCAAGCCACAGAGACTTAGCTACTCCCTCACTGCAGCCTCTCCCACATTTGTATCAAGATTCAGCAGCTGTATAGCGCTGGAAAACATGGAGTATCTTTAGCTGTACTGAAGTCAAAAAAAGAGACTCCTTGCAACTGTCAGTTCTAAACTAGCTTTCCATAACCAGAGCCAATTAAGCTAAGCCTCAAATGAATCAACATAGCATTGAATTAAGTGGTGAGGCATGCATGCAGAGACCTGCATTTTCAAGTAGCAAGAACTGGCAGAATAAAATACAAAGATGCATTTAGAATAAGTCATGCTCATGCCACAATTTATCTGCTGCAACGAAGTTTAAACTTTTTTAGCACCAGAGCAAGAGTAACCCAAATGCTTATAGACTGCAGCAGCACAAAGCCTTACTCTCACTGCAGATTATAAACTGAAAACACAGTAGAACTTCCTGTTCATTTACTTTAAACACACAACACAACCACACTACTACCCGGCCTATGGGGTCAACCATTTCACAGTTTACTTTAATCATTAAAATCTATATACATATTCTACAAATATTTTTCCAGAGACAGTGAATACATTGAAATAAACCCTTTCCATGCCTTTTCTCTCTTGACAGAGATGTCTGAAACATCCACGATAGATTTTTATCTTCCATACTATAGGTAAAGCTTATTAACTTTCATAATTTGTAGTATTTTAGTTTAGAGAAGTTGGAGGAAAAAAAAGTAACATTCACGTTAATATTAGTTTAAAATATCCTCAAAAGTAATAAGGAAACTGAGAACAGTTGTGTGTCTCTTGCAGGCCTCAAACCAAACTACAACTGCACTTCAGCTTTCCAGAGCACACACAGCAGTACAGCTAGTTCTGTTTTCAGTACACTCACCTCCAAACATATTTGAAAATCTAGACTACACCCAGTCTGTTCTTATTTTGTGTTCTACTGACTAAAAAACAATTACAGAACAGTGCACAGTTTAATTTGCTACCTTCTCTGCATGAGCTGTCCCCACAGATGTTTCTGTAAAACCAAGAGTCAACTCTGCCACCATCTATGTTGTATGGGATCCCAGTTGAATGGTAGATCAGAGAATAATTCAGAGGTATCTTTACTGTTACTGATAAGCACATCAAAGTTATATCATTTGCCAACATACTAAAGTCAACATAACCAGCTTATATAAATACAAGAAGCAACTCTACCTGTATTTGAGGGTTGTGTTTTTAAGATAGTATCTCATTCTATCACCCTATAAGAAGTTAGAAACTAAAATACCACCTAAAATTCTGAAAACCTTCTGCATACAGAATTACCATGTAAATCTGATATTGCATTCAGTGTAGCAAATGAAAATCCATTGTCCCTTTGACATTCTGGACAAGTATCTGTATCTTTTTCTCCCCTGTTCTAAAAGCAAGCCTAAACTGTGCTTTTCTTAGCTCTGGGCTATCGCTTCTTTGTTGTCACATCTCCAGAATGAATGTTTTTCATTCCGATTGATACTTCTAATTATATTTATGCAGGGTGCTTTATTCACTTACCCTTAAGCATTTGTTTTCTGTTGCATACCTTCACCTTGGTTATCACTCTGCAAAGCTCACATTTAATCTGCTGATCGTTTTCATTTAAGTTTGTCTGTATGCTAAGATCAGGTTTTATTTTATTAGTTATCTTCTAAGCATGTTTCTCTACAATACAAGCCATGGCCAGAACCAGACCAGTCCTTTTTATCTACTGGGTCTCTGAACAACCTCAACAAGATCTCGTAGTTCTTGTAGCAATTAAATCTAGATGAAAGGAAGGAACAGCACTCGGTATTTAAAAAAACAAAACCAACAAAACATGGAGTGTTTCAACAGTGTTCACCCTGTGGCAGAGAACAGCTGCATTACACGTGCAATGCCCAAGACATGACTGTCACAAAATCACCTACACAAGATCTTCATTTTGAAATGCTTTTGTCTCCGTCCTGTGATTATTTAAGGTTTAAGAAAATAATCTAAATGCTATTCTTGCACAACTGTACTATTATCACAGCTGAACACAGCTTTCCCTTGTCCAGAAAAAAAAGAAGCTTGGACAATTTTAATTCTTCAAAGTCACATGGCATTCATGTAGCCATCCTTCCGATCAACTTCACCTCTCTGTAGCATTCATTATTCCTCCCCTAGATGCTGTGCAGTTCTGTATCTCTAGGTAACAGATTCAGCCAAGAAAGAAGAGAAGGCGCCTGTTAGTAAATTGCATTACGTTTCAAATGGAATGCTGGTGAACATTTCTGAATTTTAGCAGTTATAACACCCAGATACGAGAAGCCCGTGGTACAGCAAACTTGGAAGAAGACTTTTTTCTGCACCAACAACATACATTATTCTACTTACTCCATTCTTCAGACCTAAAAATACCTAAAAGGATTGGTATTTTTAGGACAACTGCGTTGCTAATGTCACAGTCCAGAAATCAAAAGCACGGATTATAGTGAAGTACATTGTTCTTCCAGATGTACATGATCTGCCAAAATGTCATTTTCACATCTGATATTTAAAAGATTCAGTTGAGCAGTGAAGTTACATGACATCAATGCATACACTGATCAACCTTAAAAAAAAAAAAAGCCCCACCTCTCCTGCTTGTCAATAGTTGGATGCAAATCAAAGAAACACTTTATTTTTTTGAGTTGAGTTTTAGTCCTAAATCAAACCTCGTGCTGTGCCACAGTCTGAGCCAGCTACTGAGTCACATCATTCAAAGACAGCGCGACAAAAATATCACTGAATGCTGATCCTGCATTGAAAATATTCCACAGTCCCTCATTCTCTTTATATGTTTCACTTCTGTAATTAAATTGCACCCACAGAAATACACCACCTCCATGACAGAGATATATTACTCAAAATCATTTCCTGAGCACTAAGCCTGCAACATACCAAATCATCAAAAACGGTTTAGCAAAAACATAACGTCATATATGCACGACTTTCAACTGAAACTCCGCAGGAAATTAAATACTCTGACAAAAAAAACAACGACCTTCTGAAAAGCATGCTCAAGATTTCATGCTTATTCTCTAACAGCCAAACAACTAGAAGTGTTCATCCTGCAAATTATTACGTTTAAAGCTTGCCTGCTGTGATTCTGAAACCGGAGTTTATCTATTTCACTTTTAGAAAAGTCCACTCCTTCTCTTAAATGTCTACCGCCAGAGAAATTCATAGCGAAAGGGAAGCAAAGCCCAACTTCTATGTTGCAAATATGAACTTAAAACTCATTAGTTTACGCAATATACCAGCTTAAACATTCAAATGGATTTTACAGTAATGCTGCCTGAACACACCCGCCCACCTATTCATGTGCTTCATCTCCCTTTAAACTTCATTTTGGATAAATGTGCAAGGAACTTTTTAAAGGGAAAAGCCTTCATTTATCTTGCTTGTGTGTGTGAAGGTGGATCCAACGGACAAATATTCGTACAAGTGTTCACGTTTGCCACACACGTTTTTCCAACTGTCACCAGAAAGCTCTAAATGCAGTAAACGAAATAATAAAAACCAGTACCAGGTAACTGCACAAGGAACACCAACAAGCTGGTTTCCGGCTATTATTAAAGTGACTGAAAACCTAGGTGCACGCAACGCTGCCCATCACTGCTAACAGAAATAAAAGACGAAAAACAGGATACTAAGATTTACTCCCTTAACGTTAGGAAATGGGCAACTTTAAGCGGTTACTGAGAATTCCCGTCCATGCTTACCTCCACAAGGGATCTGGAGCGAGAAAAAGCGCGGGGCTGAGGGGTCCGCACAGACAACCCCAGCTCGCCCCGCAGAACGGGGGCCGCTGCCCCGCTCCCACCCCTGCCCCCGGGCAGCCCCCACCGCGTTACCGGAGGTCCCCGCCCGCCGCCGAGCGGAGCGCGCTGCCCGCGGGGTGCCCGTGCACCCACAGCGCCGCCGGGGGGGAGCCGCCCGGCGCTCCCCACCCACGGGGAAGGAGGTGAGAGGGGCTCCGCGGCGCGGGGGGAACCGAGCGGGGCCTCCCGCTGCTCCCCTCAGCGCCCGGAGGGAGGGAAGCGGGGACGCGAAAGCTCCGACCAGGGAGAGATGAGGCGGAGGGACCTCGGCACACACGCCGCGGGGATGGGGATGGGGGGGGGGCAGGACCAGGCGGCAGCAGACGGAGGGTGAGGGAAGGAGCGCTCCCCCCCTCAGCGCCGGGGGTGCTGCCCCTCACCTGGTAGATGGCGGCCCAGCTGCCGGCCTGGTCGAGCCGGTGGAACTCCTTCTCGATCTCCATGCTGGGGGCGCCGCGCCAGGCCTGTCCCCCCCGCTCCGCTCCCGCCCGCTGCTCCGGCAGCTCCGGCTCCAGCTGCTCCCGAGGCCGCGGCTGCCCGCTCTGCATGTCACCCCTCCCTTCTCCCCGCCGGAACTACGCACCCGCCCCGGCGACGCGACGTCCGGGGCGGCCCGAGAGCCGCGGGGCCTTGAGTGCGGGGCGGTGGGAGCGGGGGCGCGCGGCGCCAACGGTCTGTAACGGTCGCGGCGGGGCTGTAGGTTCCCTCCTGAGGTAGGGTCCGGCCCGGACCTGCCCGGCGGGAAACGGGGCGGCCGCCGCTGCCTCCTCCCTTCCTCCGCACCCGCCCGGGGCCGCAGTGACAGGTAGGGCGGCCCCGGCAGGGCTGAGGGGTTGTAGGTTGGAGATGGCAGCGAAGAGCCCCGGATTAGTGCTCGGTAGCCGTGTCTGGCGACGAGAGCAGCGGGCGGAGTTGTTGGTTGTAGCTCCTGGGCTCCAGGCTGGTTCCTGAGCCGTGAGGAAGGGCTCGACTCGTGTTTTCAAGCTGCAGGAAGAGGGTTAGAAACTTGTCAGGCTTCTCGTGAGGCCATTTGGTTGCAGAGGAAAGGCTGTGAGAAGGGTGGGCTGGCAGCAAGTGCCTGACCTGGCAGCGCAGGGTGTTTGGGTGTATGTGTGTGGTCCGCTTCATGGATGGGGAAGGCGTTCTGCCTGTAGTCGGAACATGGAGAGTTCGTTTTCCACTGTTACACAGCCCGCAGGGTGAAATGTGTTTCTGTCAGTTGTCCCATACCCTTTGACTTAAAGGAGTGTGTGATGTGACAAGCTCCAGATGGAGTTGGGTCATCTGCCCTCGGCTCTTGGATTCTTACTCTGAAATGGCCTCTACCAGCAAGGTGCTACAGTCCTATCCCTGGAGGTAAACATGTGTTGTTCTACTCCACCCTTTTCATTAGGCCATTCATTTCCAAAGGAAGGTGTAGCCTACAAATCTCAGACAGTCAAAGTCTTTCTTCCTGAGTTTCAAGACCAGGCATTCCAAACATACGGACATAGTTATCCCGTGTATAATGCTAGACTGTACTTCATTTCCAAAGCAATAATTTTCACTCCTGATGTCAGCCAGCTTCTGTTTGTTAGATAACTACTCAGCCTTTTAGAGCATACTGTTCCTGAGGGCTGGTGCAGGCTTGGCATACCTGGTGTCTCTGCAGCACAAATGCTGACCCAAAACAGGGTTTGTGAGGGTGGATTTGTAGGATTGACATTTTTCAGAAGTGAGTTTGGTTATAAATACCATAAGTACACATGGATTGAAGACAGTGAGACTGGTAGAGTTCTCACCAGGCAAATTGTATAAATTGTATCAGGCAAAACATCAGTTGTGTGTTGATAAAGGCAGAAGTATTTCATAGCTTAACTGCAGTCTTCGCACCACTTCATTGTTCTTGCTGAAGAAAGCTTTTCCCTTCTTTTACTAAGTCTACTGCACAGTCTTTGGAAGAGGCTCCCTTTCACTGTTCAGCCACCCAGATCCAGACTTCCTAAGTGCAAATGGATGTTCTCTGAGGAGAGGACTAGTCAGAGATGTGAGCTGAGGGGGCCAGAAGTTTGGGAAAGGGTTAATAATAGCACCCACAGCAAAGGCAAGCTGTGAAAGCATCTTAATAGGATAAGAGTCTTAATCTAGGTAAACAATGAAACATTCTCTAATCAGTTGCTGTGTTGCATAGAGGTATTAGCAGATGGTATTAAAAAGATTATTTTTTTGCATTTTTTACTGCATGGGATTTCTCTTGATTTCGGAACTAGGAAGATGCAATATTAGCCCCATGAATTAAAGGGCTTTCACCTGTTGAGACTTGCTTCTGTATTACTAAAAGATGGGGGACTGCATCTTCTCTCCCAGTCTGGCTACTCTGACACACGATCTTTATCTTGAGTCCAGGTGGTGAATTTTTAACCTACTGGACCTGGGGGCATAACAAGTTTAACAACTTTGCTGCTTTCCCCTTTCCCTGTTATTCAGGGTCGTGAGTTATGAGCATACGTGGAGTGTCTTGCTGTGTTTCAGTGGTACCACACTGAGAGATGAATCTTTGTAATGTCACCAAAGAGCAGTTCCTGTGGATGGCCGTTTTTCATGCAGACATAAACCTGATCCTACCTAGAAGAGGTCAGAGCTTGTGATGCTGCGGCTAAATGCAACTGAATTACTGCAGTGCATAAGCATTTTATACGGGAAGATAGCGTATATTCATTTGTGCTTATGTTACCTGAATGGATGTAATAAATAAAATCAGTACAAGTTCTTCAGTCAGTGACTCATCAGCAATATATTCTGCTAAATGTGTACTGTTGTCACAGAAATAATTGCCTTGAGTGACAAAAACTGGTATATTGCCCTGAACAAATTGATATTCAGCTGAAGATTTCACAGAGTAACCCAGAAAGTAAGAGGCTATAAAACTTGTTAGTGTGTCTTACATTCTTCATAGATTTATGTCTATCACAGTTGCAATGTGTGTGACCAGTAACATTTTAAAATGTGGTGTTCTGGTTCAATCAATGACTTTATTAAAAAATTGCAAATTTTGGAAAGGATAGACTGTGTTATAAATATTTGCTATTTATGCCTGTAGAAAAGAGGTAAGAAACAATTTGCAGCAGTGATACACATTGTGACTTCAATTTCAGAAACAGTTTGCAGTTAGATTCTAGCTTATGTCAAATAATAAGCTTCATCTCTTTGGCATCCTGTGGTGCTGCAGCAACATAAAAGGCACATATGCCATTTCATGGAACCACTCAGTGCATTCTGAAGGTGGGAATTCTGGGGTTCCTCCTGCTGAATTGAAGGGCAGCCCACCTTTTGCTTTGTAACAGTTGTAGGGGTTTGTAGTCATTTTTATTTGGCTCTAATATACACAAGGCTCCATCTACCCACAGAACGATGTGAAACAGGCTGACCTCAAGTTTAAGAAATAACTGTAGCAGAACAATGAAATTAATTCTATTATTTTTAATTCACTTAAAACCTATAAAATGACTTAGTCTAATAATTTTAAAAATTTAATTTGTTCTCTGCTAACAATATTCAGCATTTTGAGATGACCTACTTTAAAACAGCCAGTGTCATGAATCTTCATTAAAGTGTCTGCAAGTATGATACATGTTGTTCCTACACTGATTTTTCGATGCAACTTTATAGTTACATTAAGCCAGTTCTAGCAGGCTGTGCCTCCAGTGTGCAGCTGGGAAGCTTGTCATTCACATTCCACACACTTAATGCCATTGCACTGTACACATTTGTATCTCTGTTTAGCAGAAATACAGTCTATGTGCAAGGGAGCTGAGACTTGGATCCTCTGGCGTGTCCTTTCGGTGTTATATCTGAGCAATCCCTTGTTCTGATTTTCTCTTTTGTTGTAGTTCAAGATTGTTACTGTGTGAAGATCTGTTCTGTCTCGATTTTCTTCTCGCTAATTTTACAACATCACAAAAAGCTCTAATGTTTCACATGTTATGCCTTGGGTACTTCAAAGTACATGGAAGTTCATGAGCAAAATCCAGTGTGATTGGACATTGCCATATGGTGCAATGAGACTGTATCGCTTCTGATTTTGTTCTGATGTTAGCATCAGTTTTAATGGGATAAAATTATTCTGGATCTTTAGTACTGTATGTAAGATCAGGACCAAGCCTGGTATACTCTAACTTGGTGTGATTTCTGTGGTAAAAATGTACATTAGCTTGTAATTTTTTAAACAGTGAAGTCACAAACACAAATTAATACTCAGGCTCACCTAACTTTAAAGCTCCATGAAGAGACAGGTGATTAAGAGCAGAACTTACAAAAGAGCATGCTTAGTAAAGACTCAGAATGAGAGACTACAGTAGGATGTAGCAGAATTAGGAAACTATTAAATATTTTACTTTATATACTTCTCAGAGGCTTAGATATCTGAGTCAAGGGTTCAGGAAAGCACATATCTCAATTCACAGATGGGAGCCACCTTTGGGAGCAAGATGCACAAGCAAGAGATTTTTTTTTTAATAGAGAGAAAATGTTGTGGTGAACGTGAGTTAAGGACAAAATTACTATAGCCCAGGTCTGAAGCAACACATCAGAAAGGACGCTCACAGTTTAGTCCTGCTTGGGGTGGATGTTTGCGCAAAGCAGTTTCACATACATAAGGAGGCTAAAAGATCTCCCCACCAGACTCTGTGACCTCATGGTTGGGACACTGCTGAGACACAAAAGATGTTTCCCTCAGGCAGGGGCAAGAGTTGAATGCAGGTCTGCCACATCCTGGTGTAACCACTGAGGTGTTAACTGAAAGGCAATTCCCATCCACGGCTCCTTTCTTTGTTTTCAGATTGTGGTCTACTGGTTCTTTAAATGTGTTGTCAGGAACAGGTTTCTCAAGGGAGGTAAAGGTGAGAGCCTGTAGGTGAGCTGGAAGCTTAAACTAAAGAGAAAAATCGACATAGGCAGTTGTGCCAAAACTGAGGGAGTTTTGTGCATATTAATTGTTCAGGTAGAGCATTTTAGACTCAAAGTTTTAGGCTAGTGACCTCAGTGTGGATCTAGCAGAGGATTCATATTTTATTGGACACTGCACAGGGATACTGTAATAGGATGCTGGTGTCAGAAACCATTCACAGCTTATCAGAAAAGATACAATTAAATGATGTGGCTATTGTAACTGGAACAGTGGGAGAATCAGTGTTGAGCTTTAGTCTGACTTGTAACCCTGTATCCAGTCTATCCTTTTAAAATCAAAGGAATGGTTTTCTGCTATCTGGCTTTCCTGATGTCTGCCTCTTTAGGCCAAGATAAAAGAGCAAGCATTTGCTAGGAAGAGAATACTGAAATAAACTCTACCAAACTTGTCACCACAGAGAGGGCCACTAGGAAATTTGAATTAATCAATGAAAAAAACCACAAACAAACTTGGAAGTGTTTACATGGTTGATTGGTGCTAAATTCCTAGGGAAATTTACAGGGTAGGATGGTGGGAAGAGGGCTAGTATTTCATCTGGAATTCCTGCTGGTGTTCTTATCCTGCAGTACTAAGTAAGTCCCCAAGAAGAAAAGGATGTAGTACGTAATGAAAAGGATGAAGTACATAATAAAAAATTAACTGGCTCTGGACAGTGAAGCTCTACATGATGTGGATGTCATTTGGGAATTTTCTCTTCTGAAACACCAGGAAGCAGGATGCGTATTTGTTCTTCAGTCACTTCAGCCTTTTGCATTTAGAAGAAACGATTTCCTAGCTGCTCCTTCAGTGAGCAGAAAAGGTTTTAATGGATGTAGTTGTATACAGTCACTTTGGCTTGGCAGTGCTCCAAAAATGACTCTTCAACTTGGCTTGTTCTTTCTGTGTTCATTCATAGTTTGAGAAAGAGGCATTAAAATACTAGTACACAAGTGCGTTAACCTATAGGGAAGAAAGATTTCTTTATTACAGCTCCGTATTAGGTCTGTTGGAGAGAATGCTTAGCATCTTTTTAAAAAAGACAGCTTCTTTCCAAAACACATTAGGAGAGGTGGCATCACTTTGCTGTGGACCAATCCCTCCTGTGAGTTCTAATCTATTGGAAGTAAGTGGTGCACTTGACCTTGTCTGCTAATGAGACAGATGATGCTCTAGAGGCTTTAGGATTATATGCAAAGAGGAGATGAATGGAACGTAAGAACTCAAACTGCAGTTTGTAAATGTGCAACAGAAAATTTCTTCTGATATGCAGATGTCAGCAGTCCTTGTGTCCAAAGCACTTCAGGACTGAGATGGTGAGAGGTGACCCTAAAACCTAAATGGTACAGAGTCACCGAAGTTCCACTGCAGTCAAGCGTCTTACATGCAGTGCAATGCAAAACAAAAGTCCTCAGTGAGAGGAGACGAGCAGAGCTCTGAAGAAGAATGGTCCATGGGTTCACCTGCTTCGGATACCCAGCCCCACAGAGAGAATCGGCATCTCCTTGGATGGCTGGGAAAGAGGCCGACATGGACGCTAGACCTCTCTCTAATCAGCTGGAAAGCCCATCAGGGGTCGGTTTCACTGTAGTTGATGCATAAAGGTGGCCTTATTCAGAGCTTTACAGGAACGATGGCTGGGACCAAGCTGCACAGGAATTCGGCTGGATCAGGAGCAAAGGAAGCTGTGGAGTGGAAAATGAGGGCAGATATTAGGGATGACCAGGCGATGCTCCGACGGTGCGGGACGGGAAGGGAACGTCACGCTCCTGTGAACGTTTCGGTGGCACCATCTAGTGGCTGAGGAGCGTTACGTGCTGCGGCGCGCACCCGCGTGCCCATAGCCGGGCCACAAAGCTGTATTGCAGTGCCCATCAGGGGCCGTCGGAACCGTGGGTCAGCCTCAGCTTGAGCTTCAGCACGTCGTGACATGATTAGCTGGCTGTGACCTCAGTGGTTGCTTACCTTAACCTAACTCATTGCGTGACTGACTTCTCCAACCTTAGTAATGGAACTGGGCCCCGAAATGACTTCAATGAAGAGGCTGCTGGGAGAGAAAATTACCTGTAGCAAAAAGAAGTGTATGCACCATTAAAAGTAACCGCTTGGTGTCACTCTTTCCCACAGTTAATGGAAGTTAAGGCAATCATTTACTCCGTAGGTGTCTCTTTTGGAAACACTACTGTAGACAGGTAGAAGCACAGCTGCCCATGTAAAGAAACAAATGTCTTCTTTGAGATGAACTGTTTCCTGTAATGATAATAATATCAATATCTTGTACTACTCATTGCAGTGAATCTGATTCTCCAAGGATGGGGCTGAGATTTAGCATCTGAGTAGATGTGGCATCTGAAGTGTAGGCAGATATACTTGCGGAAGGCTGCAGCCCTGCTGCATGTCATAACTACTCATTTCTCAGCTCCAAAAAACATACTAGAGCAATCGTTTTCCTCTGTGTGGAAACGAAAACCATAACTTTTCAGTTTATGAAAAATATAAAATTTAGCACAGAATTATTGTTGCAGCAGTGCTATAGGGTCTCATGCATAGACTGGCCCTTTCTAAATTAGGCTCTGCATGAAAGTAGTATGAAAAGACCGTCCTTGACCCACTTAATCGAGTAATAAGTAAAGTTCTGTTTTCCTTCAGTCTAGGGTCTGAAACTGTTAGTGTATTTTTGGAAACTTTACCAGAGTGTCAATGGAGGGCTGTTAAGAGTTGAGTCATTTAACTTTTTACACTGTTCTTTGCCATTACTCACTGTGAAGATGCACTTTTCCACTTGCAAAATGTTTCAGTCTAAAATTCTCCAGCAAGGAAAATTGCCTCTTGCGTGGTTTGCCTTGTTTTGAAAGATTCATTTCAGTGACTTTAGAACTATTTTCTTCTTGGTAGGAAGCAGTACAAATAAAAATCAAATAATCTTATAACACAATGTAGCGATGCTTGGAATAGAATTGGATGGGTAATAGGAATGTCTGGATTGGAATTTCTAGAAGAAGGTTCATTTCCATAAGATTTCCAGTTCTGGCTTGCAGTGTAGAGAGGGTAAATTAATATCTGGATTTATAAGTTCAGTTGAAGCCAAAGGAGGCAATACCTGTTTATCCTAATGCTGAATTGGACTCAACAAGCTACACAATTTTGGATGCCTGTCCCAGTAGAATCAAAGGTCTTAAATATTCAGCCAGTCATGAATATGGGCTGAAAAGAGCCACCTGGATCGTAGAGACCTGTGCCCTACAAATGTGTGCAACCATTTAAAAGCTGGTTAGCCCTCAAATTGCACTCTCCACAGAGATCCAGAGCAGCAGAGCATTTCCTAACAGCCTGTATGAAATTCATAATCTACCTTACAAAATACTAAAAGTTGCAAAATCTTTAAAGCGTTGCAGGGAAAAAGCAGAAGAGATTAAAAGCCTTACTGGTGCCTTCAATCCTTATAGTGGTGGAGCATTAGGTAACTGAAAACATTCTGTGATCACAGGACGCAACCCTCTTGCAGTTTAGAGGGGAAGGCAGTCCCTACTCCCAAATAATTCCAACCTGTGTAACTTGAGGCACATTGGTTTTCATCCCAATATACACTGATTCAGAGCTTTTAGTCAGTAAATGATCCATTAGAATGTGGCCTTTGAAAATGAGAATCTAAAAGAGTTGGATCTTGTAACTTGTTCATAGAATCATAGAATCATAAAATAGTTTGGGTTGGAAAGGACCTTAAGATCATCCAGTTCCAACCCCCCTGCCATGGGCAGGGA
>JBCJKH010036442.1:14251-36723 GCA_039877255.1 Loriculus beryllinus
TTCCAACAGTTCCATGTCCTTTTTATGTTGAGGACACCAGAACTGCACACAGTGCTCCAGGTGAGGTCTCACGAGAGGAGAGTAGAGGGGCAGGATCACCTCCTTTGACGTGCTGGTCATGCTCCTTTGGATGCACTTCACAAAAAAAAGAAGGGCAGGTACTCTTCCAAACTCAAACATGCATTTCAGATCTCTCTTCACTTTCCGTAGTTCAAAGCAGCATGATGAAGCAGGTTGCAAATATGCTAAATCTGTTATATGGAGTGCAAGATATATGACTTCATAGCAGAGTTCTATGTTAGCTGTCAGGCTTATTCTATAGCTCTTAGGAAATAAAAGTCTTCCTCTGGGATGGGATAACCAGAATGCTGTTAGAAGGACTGGGATACCAACACCTCTCATTACTGCCTCTGTTAAAAGAGAGTAAGAATAACTTTTTGACAAGTACATCAGTTTACACTAAATTAACCTGAAGAAATAACCTGTCAGAATTCTGTGTGGAAAGGAAAGAAGGGATATACCTACCTGTTGCCTGTACTTTGAAGTTTCAGCTATCAGTGATGGTGTGACAAACCGTGCCTGTGGGGAAGTGTACCCTGTATGTTCATGCATGTAAACCGTTTGCTGCTTCTGATATTTTTCTGCCTTCATGGGTTCTTCAAGATGTGTTAAAGGTTGATGTCATGCTGTGGCAGAAGCATGGTAGAAATTTGTAACTCATGGATGCTAAAACTCATGTTACCATTGGATGGCACTATAGACCTTACTACTCATAGTAATCACAGCAGTAATAATTTTATTCGTAAGAATTTTAGGTCAAGCAGCAACTAATAGGGAAATAGTTACTGAAAAGACCTTTTAATGGCTAACATAATGCTAATAACAGAAAATTGCACTTGCAGAGCTGGCTTTAGTTTCACAGCATTAGATTTTAGGAAGTCTATGTTGAAATCTTGCTAGGTTGCTTAGTTTTCTAAATAGAGATTTCAAAATGCAGTTGATTCTGTCACATGGGACTCAGGTACTGTGTGCTCCCTACTGTCATAAAAGATGTATGGGTATGTTTTGTGATTAGAGGTTACTTTACCCCAAGGCTTTCACTCACTGTTCTTATGCTTTATGCAATGACTTATATTAATGAGAGAATGTTTTCAGCAACCCTTTCTTTAAATAATCCTTTTTCCTTACAGCAGATGTAGCATATCAGAGTTTGGGTTCACCATCACCTGTGCATCTGAGCGTGACAGAATGGGTGAGTACTAAAGTCTGCAGGCCTGTAGGCTTGAAAGCACAAATATTTTGCACCTCAAGTTGAAGACACAGTGTTCAAGGGGTGTCTGCAGTTCATTCAAAGTTGTAGCTGCTGTTTTTACATATGCAAGGAAGCATTAGCTTAAATTTGAGTTAATGATACACCATTACTTCAGTGTTGAGGCAGTTACGTCATTGCTATCACTATGGCCATAGTGTGGCATTCAGTGCAAGCAGGCCAGTGGCAAATTTGCTTGAGTTTCCTGTATGGTTTTGCAGTCTTGCATTCCTTGCTGCCAGTTCACTTGGTGTGAAGCTAAGTGAATTACATACATGAACTGCTGACTAGACTTGAGGCTGTGTATCCAAGGTAAAGTGTTTGGCAGCAATACTGACAGCCTTACCTCCATTGCCACCTGCTGCTGGTTTCTGTGGTACACCACCCCTTCACTTGTGCCAGCCCAACTATTTATGCAGCTGCACTTGGCAATGGAGCTGGAAACACATATACTTCAAAAAAAAACCCCAAAAACCCAACCAAAAAAAAAAAAAAAAACAAACCACAAAAAAACAAAAAACCAAGACAAAACAAAAAAAAAAAAACCAATTACTTTTTTTCTGGATTAGTTTTAAGCAAGATCAGGTCTCTGGTGCAGTGAACCACATGGCTACATAAACAATTGTTCTAGAACAACAGAATACACTGATGCTGGGGCAGGATGATTACAGGAGGTAAATATCAATACCATAAGCCAGTATTGCCACTAAAGACTTCACTTTGAGACACCACAATTAAATCTACAATTTGAGTGATCCACAGTAAACTGTGTTTTAAGGTGATGTTTTAAATGACTGTGTTTAAAGCTGCTTCCATATGCTATCTCCTGGTGGCACACAGACTTAATGTGGACTCTGTAGTGACAGAAAATGACTGTGTAAAGAGTACCCTGACATTCTTTTTACCTAGGAGTAAAATGAGAGCCTTCTTGTTTCAGATAAGCCTCTAAGGTGAAAAAACGGTGGTAGAGTGCATCCATTTTTACTAGTATTTCATTGAAACAAATGGAACTATTTTCATATTGTCCTCTAAAACCAGTTATTTTTCTGGAGGCAAATCTTACTTCTTTTGTAATGTGGGAGTTTTATCACTCTTAATTGATTTTCCATAAAGGAAGAGGAGCTCAGATGAACTCCATTTCACTTAGTCCAAGAAGGGCTCAATAAAGCTGCTTGAGAAACTAAGCCCACATTTGGGATGTATAAGTAGATTGACACATTGTATTTCCCCAGCACTGTCTATAAGGAAGTATCTTTCAGCTGAAGCATTTTTTACCAGTCAGATACACTTAAAATTTCAAATCTGGCCTACTCTGAGAAGCAGACAGGCCAGAAAAACAGTGCTGCAGGGGGAAGAAACCTCACTGCAAAGCTGGCCTGCCTGCCAGGAGAAAAGGGACCTATGAAACTTTCTTCCAACGTATTATCTGAATCTTATCTGCTCAAACACTTCAGGGTTCAGGAAGAGCAGCCAAAGTCAATTCTTGCTTAGAGTGTTTAAAACAAAAAATCAACAGAAGAGAGAAGTTGTGCGTGTGCAGGAGGAGGTGTTGGGGTGGAGAATGGACAGGGTAGTGGGATTGGGGAGGGAATGCTTTAACCTACATTGACTCTTCTGAAATCTTCTTGGAAGTATACACTGGTTTCTCAAATAACAATGAAATTGCGCAATTCATAATTGTGGTGTTGGAGAATTGCTGGCGGGTATCCAGGGGCCAGTATTCTATCTGATATCAGCAGGTAGATGAAACAATAGCTGGTATAAATTAGAGAATAGGTTTGTTTTTACTGTTTGCTGGTTATCTGATTCTATAAAGCCTGAAAGGTGCTTCTGCAGTGTATAAACCCGAAACTGAATTTTCAGGTCTTTGTTACTATTTTAAAATCGTAAAAAAAAAATCCCAAACCAAAACCAAGCTTTGCTGACTGTGCAGTACTCCAAATTGTCTGAAATCCCTTTTGCAGACACCACCAAGCTGGGTGGGAGTGTTGATCTGTTGGAGATCAGGAAAGCTCTACAGAGAGATCTGGACAGGCTGGATCAATGGGCTGAGGCCAATGGTATGAGGTTCAACAAGGTTTAGTGTTGGATCTTGTACCTGGGTCACAAAAACCCCATGCAATGCTCCAGGCTTGGGAAGAGTGGCTGGAAAGTTGCCCAGCAGAAAAGGACCTGGGGGGTGTTGGTCAACAGCAGCTGGACATGAGCCAGCTTGTGCCCAGCTAGCCAAGAAGGCCAAGAACATCCTGGCCTGTATTAGCAATAGTGTTTGGGTCAGACTGCCCAGGGAAGTGGTGGAGTCACTGCTCCATAGGCATTTAAAAGGTGTGTACATGTGGCACTTAGGGATATGGTTTAGTGGTGGTCTCGGCAGTGGCAGACTAACAGTTGGCCTTGATGATCTTAAAGGTCTTTTCTAAATGATTCTATGATTCTGTGTAAGAGAGAGATTGAAGAGCTGTTATAAAATTAAAATGTTGCTGTATATTCTGCCTAGGGTCTGTCTAGTAGCAGACAAATCCACTTCTGTTCTTACTTAGAGGTGTAAATAATCCAGATGTCATTTTTATTGCAGAATTATGATAGTGTCTTCCCAAATTGTGCTTCTTCATGTATCAAGTGAAAACTACGGTTGGGGTAACACTTGCAGCTTGTGAATTTTCCAATGTATTCTATACACAATTTGGCTTTATATTTCATGAAAGAAGAATGGTATTAGAGTTTTGTTGGAACAGATCTTGAGAGGTAACATTAGGGGTCAGATACAGGGGTGTTTCTGAAAAAACTTTATGAGATTCTTAAGCTGAGCTCTACAGAATATATTGGGGGTGGAAGGGAGGAGAATATATAGACAGAGTTTCTGGCAACAGAGTGCAGGATGTATCAAGTTCAAGAAAGAGGTAGGGTTAAGCAATCTATTTCTACTCTTTGGTTCTTGTTACCTTCTCTCAGACACATCTTCCATTCTCAGCACCTTACAGCATTGATCTTCCATTATTACATCTGCAGGGGTATCTCTCCCAATTTGTGTGAGCACCACTGAGAAATCAGTTGGGGAGAAGCATGCTAAGGGCACGAAAGTGTTTTGTCACAGGGAGTGAAAGCATTCAGATGAATCTAAATAGACCTAAATGGATGAAGATTTCTCTAATATTCTCATTCTATTCCAGTGCTTCAGTAACTTCACTATTAGATATTTTCTCCTAGTGACAAATCTTTATTTCTAGTACAGTCTTCTAGTGTGGCTGTATTTTTGCAGAGGATATCTTCAAGTGAGGTTTTTCCAAATGTTAACATGAGTGCAAGGATTAGCCTTTGTATCTGGAAGAAGTACGTATTTTTATATACCAGGAATGCTAAGAGATTCTCCAAAATTATTTTCATATGGTATTTTTATATTTTAAATAATTTGGAGCAGATACTTTATCCATCCAAATGCATATGTAAAATGCTCATGAGACTGGCTTGCAAACACATTAGGAAGCTGAACATGGCTATATTATCTGCCGTGTGCACGTATGGACATTAGCAAGTACCTGCAGTAGGTGGGGAATGTGAGCACAGTTGTGCCAGCTGCATGCGTAGTCAGAATAAGGAAGGAACAGTTTTATATGCATTTTGAGCTTACATTTGTGCACTTAGCTTCTTTAAAAGTCAGTTACTCTTTCTGTATGTCAAGCATCAGGCAGTGAGCATGCCACATATGAATAATTTTTTAGCGTTCTTGCTAAAGGATTAAATCACAGGTCTCCCAATATATAAAGAAAGCCTTTCCAGCAGAGATGAATCTCTGTTTTGAACTGATAAAATTGGAGGAAATTTAACCAAACCAGTTTATTCTAGTTCCTATGAAAAATATTGTCTGTGAAAACATAAAAGCACTTAGAAAATGTCAGCATTTCACTCTTATCTGCGTGCAGATCGATATGAATAGGTCACAGTAACCTCCCAGAGAGCAGGTCTGCATGACAAGCAAAGCTAATATGTATCTAAGGTTCTTAAAAAAACCCTTAAGCCACCTGTATCCACAGAGTATCTGCTCCTAATAGAATACTTTATAACAGATAGGTCCGAATGATCTTATATTAAGATGGCTTCTTTGAACTTTGCATTGTAGCAAAGTAAAACTTTCATCAGTAGCCAGGCATATTTCCTCTAGGTGTATGTATTCTGCATTGTTTCTTGTTTCACTTTCCTTCTTTGTCAAATGACTATTTTACTAGGACAAAAGCACAAAAGGAGGGGAAGTTCTCAAATGGTATGTGTAATTAGCACTGCTGTGTGCAGGAGTGGTGGACATCTCAAGCTTAGAATAACATTTTTAGAAGCTATTAACTAAGAAGTTTCAGACAAGTCTGTAGCAGGCACTGATATGAATGGAATAGGTGCCAGACTGACAGGAGCATGGTGCAGCACACTGCTGCAGATGTGTCATTTGGCAGATTAAATAATGTAACTTAGGTGTAGCAAAGCTCCAAAAACCTTTTCTGCCTCATTGTTGATGCAGCACGTGATTCAGCAATAAAGTTTCTGATTGGGGTGCTAGTGTTGTGTCACAAGTGCATAATCTTAGAAGTGTATATTCCCTTTGTGTGGTGTGAAGATACCAGAAATTTGTTTGGAAATTAAAGATTCAGGCTCCTAAATATTAATGCTTTTGAAAGTCACAAGATAACTATGTAGTGTGTCTCTGCAGATCTTGTGTGGTGTACAGAAAATCTGAATCCAGCTGGGAGCTAAATGGTAAAATAGGTAAAAAGACCTTAACATACTCTCCAGTCTTGATGTTTTGGAAAGAATTCTTGTTACCTAGAGGCACAGTCCATTAATAGTGATAAGAGTCCATGTACCCTGTGATTTGTGTTTAGCACCCTTGTAGTTTAATCAGGAGCCAGGCAAAGGTTGATGTACTGAAGATAGACCTGGTATTAATGCAGAGCTGGGTGTCTGGTTTGTGGGTCTATGGTAGAGTGTGTTTTGAAACTTTGCTGGATCAATTTCAGCTCTTTCTCCAAAGCTTTACACATAGGGAGATTACTGGGAAAACTGATGTTGATCCTGATCTTGGTAATGGGGCAGAGATGCAAACTGTCTCAATACAATCAGTAATAGTTTCTAAGATGCAAAGTATTCAGTAAAAACTCTCTATGAAGGCCTGTGTTCACACTGTTTGTAATATTCTTGCTTTTTTTCGATTACGGAGGGCTTTTTAGTAGTCAATCAACTAATAAAGGTGAGTAGTCCCTAATTATAAGCACAGCTCACATCCTAACCACATCCTCAGCTGTTAACTTCCTGTAGAAGAAGAAAGATGGCTGTAGAGAAAGATGGGAATTCAGAGCTAGGTGTTCCAAGGGCACTGCCACTTTGTGCTGACAGAGGATTAAGTAAGGACAGCTAACTTCCCATTTAACTGGCTAACTGGTCATACACAACTCAGTCTTATGAATTTCCACCTCTCTTCTTGATAATAAATTCAAACTTCCTGACTCTTTGCCCCAATTTGTGCCAGCTTGCTGCCGATTTTGATGAAAATGAAACTGAGCTCTTAGTGCAGGTTAAGAGACTTTGACAATTATTTCCTTACAGCAGTAATTCATTTGTTCAAATAAAACTGCCAAGAACTCCAGAAAGAAGCAAACAAACAAAATTCCTTTTGAAATGTCTTTGCATAACTCTGCAATGGCTTTCAGAGTCAGCAAAATCACATCAAATATGCTTTTTTGTTAAATAAAACTTCAGGGTAACTCTCTTACAGTTCGTTTCAGGGTCATTTTAGCTTGGGGCTGTTTTGTTCTTTTACACAAAGAACTTTCAGATGGGACAAGGGACTTCGTTTTAACTACAGCGAAGCATTTTCAAATATTAGAACATCTTGTTTTATGAGGTGAAAAATCTCTGCTGCCAGAGCACAGATTTAAGTGCTGGAAAAGGCAGTGTCTTCACAGAAAATTGGACTACTTTGGAGTGAAGAAGGATGCAGATCTTTGAAATACATTCCACCATGTGATATTTCAGTGAATCACAAAATCCTGTGGTTCAAGGTTTTATTTTCCTTATCTGAAATAGAAATATATAGCTTGTAAGAGGAATGATCAAGAACTGGTTGAGAGCTTTTTTAGCAGAACATTCTTTGTCTAAAAATGGTATTCTCCATCTGAAAATGCTGCTTTGCTAAAAAAACACTTATAGATATGTACCTTTTACAAACAACTTCTGAGAACCAGAGTGGAATTTCCAGTTAAAGTAAGAGAATGTGTTGGAAAACCGAGTCCAGTAGTGAGCACTGTCACTCACAACAGGAGCTTTAGCTCTTGTCTCCTGTGTTGCAGAGATGTGCCTTAAAAAACAGCTGCTTGAAACTTGGCTGCCTGTACAAGAGTTAAGTGCTCATGTTCTCCTCTTGGAAAAAATGTGGAAGCTCTTCAGTTTGTTCAAGTCCAGAGCTAATTGTTGATACTTCAGGGTTTTTCCCAGTTATTTTTTCATGTTTAAATACAATAGCTTTTAGCCTTTGTAAAATCTTTCCATGCATCTTGGCTTCACTCTTCCTATGGGAAGATGGGATATGTATGTGTCATGTTTGTCTTACATGTGTTACCCAGATGAGCAATGCCATGGGATGCGTGACCCACCTAATGGCTTGAAATCCTGGCACTATATCATTGGTTGCAATAGGTGGGGCTGTGTACACCCAAAACCAAAAAATGTGTGTTTAACAATAAGATGATTGGGGATTGTTTGCGTTTAGGTTTGCATATTCTGCACATAAGCCATTGATCCCCAGCAAATAATGAAGAAGAGAAAATCCATTAAATAAGCTATTCAGAATATCATAGAACTTGTCAAATTGGAGATTTCACAAGAAGCATCCAACCAATTGTTTTAGCAGTAGAGCAGTTTTTAGGGATTAGAGAGAATCCAGACTGTTCTCAGGCAAAATCCAGCTGAGGTGAGGTTGGCATTTTGTATTAGAGATTAAAAGTCCAGAGGATTGTGGAATATGTTGTATTTAATAGGTTTTGTGAATAATTTAATAGATTTTCATTCCTGCGATGTAGCTTCTATCAGTGTAAAGCCAGGCTTGGGAGAAGTATATAATGTGTAAGATTGAGGACAGTTACTATTGCTCTAACAATGGGAGATGCTCAGTAATGAAACTGTGATCAAATAGAAGCAGCTCCATGAAGCTGGCAGCATACCTATTGCAAAGTAAGAGATAAATCTGTGGCTACTTTGAAAATACAGTCTCTGTTGCTCAAACTAAGAGCAGTCAGTAAGAACTTACAGATGGAAATGATTATGGTTTAAATGTTACAAGATTGGGATTAGAAAACTTGTTCCACAACTGCCTTTAATTTTGTCTTTAGGAAATAATGTAAAATCAATAGGAAATATTTTTTCTATGTCAGGCAATGTGATCAGCAATTTGGTAACAAGGGGGAGAACACCAACAGTGCTAAGCACTGTGATGCTGACCAGTTGAGCAGCTGGAAGAGTTGACTTGCTGGATGATCCCCAGTGTGGATATCTGTTTACCTGTGGTCAAATAAGGTGGAAATCTACAACCCCCAAGTGCCTTTAGAATAGTACAACACATACTGAAACTTAGATACAGAAGGAGTGCCCAGGTGGGTTTTAATTCAGACTAATATTTAGGAAACCAGAATAAATGTCTCAGTGATAGTATGACTTGACAAAACTTCACTTTGATTAATAGACGTGTAGCTGTGGCTAGGTGTTGCTGTATCTCACAGCACAGAGACTGCCCTGTGACCAGACAAGATGGTATTTGAGTTGTACTCGGTTTTATCATTTGGCATAGCTGAATATGTCTGTATTACTACTGCTTATTAGCAGCTACAGAGATAATGAGAGAAATGAGATACATGAGAGAGTTATTAGACACTTACATCCCATTCAAAACTCTTCGTGGAACAGATATCTGCACTTCAGGCAGGGCATTTTTCCATGCAGAGTGGGTATGCTATTGTCCATATTTGTCTAATTTGAGCCTAAGTAGATCCAGATTTCAACAAAACATGATGTTTGTGAACTTTTTCCACTTCATACATCTCTAATGACTGGATATATTCAGGATTTGAACATATTAATGCTGGGAGTCTGACGGTCATGATGACCTAGGCCAAAAGAAATTGGTGAAACTGACTTCTGGAATGTCCATGCAATGTATTGTGCATGATTCCAGTTTAGCTTCAGACCACTGAAGGATATAAAGAGCTCATTTCCCAAGATGTCCTTCCTGTTTTGAATTGAACAAGAATATAGTCCTTAAAGAGATACTGAAAGAGAACGAGCTGTCTGATGGTGTTTGCTGAGCAGCCTCAAATGGAAACTCGGTCTTCTGTGAAGAGCTCCAACAAACAGGAAGGTGATGGAAGATTTTCCATCCAAGAAGAAGATTTTCTTAAGGAATAAGTTTTAAATAACTGGTAAATAAAAATGCTGTTTCCAAAATTATTTCCATGTTAGTCTACCATAAGATTTATAGAGAACTCGGGAAATTTCTAAACTTCTAGAAGTCATTGGCTGGAATTGTACAACTTTGAGTACCAGTGACTGGAACTCTCAAAAGAATTGAGGAGTTCAGACTTTGGTGCTATTAAAATTACCACAAAGACCCCAGTTCCACCTTGGCAGCTCAGCTAATTGCCCATTCTGTGTAATTCCATAGAAGATTCTGGAACACTCATTTAAAATCAACACTGATTTCTTTATTTTAAGGTGCATTTTAGAATTTCAGAATGATTTTCAGGATTAGCACTCAACTTTCTAACAAACTGTACAGGCCTGCATTGCATTCCTGATGTCCTCGAAGTTCTTCTGATGCAGGGCATGGACCTGAGCTAGAATCTGATTTTGTGCATTGAACAGAATCTCTAGTCTTGGATTCCAAAAACTAGGCACTGGATACCATGTACAGTAGCAGGGTACTTGGGTGCTGAGTCCAAGAACTTCAGAGTATCAAGGTTTTTGACTGAAAGGAATATAATTTGAAATGGCAGTATTGTGAATGGCAGGGCTCATGCAAATACTGCAGTGGGTTTTTTAATATTCACTGTGCACATTTATTGATGCAAATAGTGAATGCATACCTGCATACATCAGATATGCTTAACACATTTAGGTCCTGTTTCTAAATGTCCTCTTATACAGCAGTGAATTCAATGAATCAGATGCCTGCTTTTGAACTACAAAGATATGCTACACAAAATTCCCCTGAAAGACACATTTTTAGTCAATTGCTTAACAAGTTTAGAAGCACAAAGTAGATCTGCATGTATGAACGATGTGGCTAGAAGTGAACACAACTCAATTTTGTTAAACAAAGTTAATGATGATTGGAAAGTGTAATTGTAATGGAATTAAATGTTATGAGGGAAACAAAACATAGTTTAAAACTACGAGTTTAAAACATACAGCTCTGGGGAACAAGGTCTGCTTGTTCTCTCTAGAAGAAAATCCTGCAAAGTTTCACTGACCAGTGTGGTTATTGGTTTCACAGTTTAGTTTCACAAGTTTTTGATATTCACTAAATATTTTTGTAGCTCACTGATTGTGCTCCCTGCTCTTCAACCAGTCTTGCCCCTGCAATTTCTCTACCTAGAATCAATAAGGAGAATCTAATGGGAGGCTCTTCCCATAAGGAACATCCTCAGCTGAACAGACCCCCAGTTTTACCACAGATTGGTGGTGTCTTTGTTGGACTTTTCCAAAAAGACAATGTCACATGCCAGGGTCTGAATCAGAGCCTCATCTGTAAGTCACAGGTTTAAATCCAGTCGCGGCAGCAATTTTAACATGACTGTTACTCAGTGTGATGTGCGAGGCGTATTAACCCTCAGTCTGGTTTCTCTTTAGCTTCATATTATGAAAACAACCTAGCACTATAACACCAATTTTAGTTCTTGCATAGAATTTTTAGCAGTAGCTCTTGAAGTGTTTTTTAAGGGAAGGCAGTGACATTAATTGCATTTTTAGTTAAAATCTCAATTATAGAGAGGTTTTTTCCAAAACCCAGGCTGCTTGTCAGTGACAAATCCAAAACGGACTGTGAATGATAGGCATCTCACACCAGTGCGCCACTTCCAGGGATCACAGCTCCTCAAATGAGACTCTGACGTAGAACACCTTCTTTCCGTGTCCAGTGTGAACTTGGGTTGCAATGCTGTCAGCAGACCCTCAGGATCCAACAGTGCCATGTTGGGAAACCTTTGCTGTTGCCCACCGTGTGTGACTTGCCAGTTAGTCTGGCATTCTAAATTCCTATCAGTGACACTGGTTTCAGCTGTTGCTATCCCAGTATTTCCTGCTCTGTTCTATATTATATATACTTTTTTTTTTTTGTCTGTGCTTAGCAGTATTTTGGAAACTTTTTGGCCTTCATTTTTTACCCATCACCTTGACTGTGGCTCTGAAGAGACCAGCAAGATTGTTTTTCTATCCTTAAACTACTTTCTGGATTTCATGTATAAACACTGCCAACTTTTTCAGTCTCTACTTACAGCCTGTTTAATATTTAACTCAAATCAACAGAACTGAGATTTTTTTTAATAGAAAACTAACTATTACAGGCCAAAAGAGCTTTTAATTCTTTTGTTGCAAATCATTGAAAATAAAAAGCATTAGAGAATGGAGCTTTTGTAGTACATCAGTAAGTGCTACAAAAAATAGAATGGGAAGTAACAAGTATTTAAGGACATCTTTTTGCTGTGTGTGCTGTTTGTGTTAGTGAGATTAGTACTTATGAGTAGTAACTTAAGAAGGTGCTGTGCAGAAAACAAAAGCAAAATACTAGGCCTGTCGTAGTTCAACTAATTTTGCTTTCAATCTCAGACTCTTAACTCACCCTCCTCAGCTTCTGTGATAAGTTTCTACTTGTTGCTGGTTTTTTCCATAGTAAAAGTTTTGTCCCCGTGCCAGCACATTATGTTCCTGGTTAGAGCCATGACGTCAAATGGTACCTGGCTCCAGGCCAAAGAATGCTGCTGGGAAGGAGTGAATGAATGAATGAATGGAGTTTTCATTTCTCATTGTAGTTGCCTCTTTTGGAGCCAGGAATCTTCGTGTAATATTCAGTCAACTGGCTAATGTCAATTTGTCAGTGTTTCTTAGTAGAACTAGAAGGAACTTCAAAGAGAGGTCATAATAGGTACAACAACTCAGGAAAAACATTGTCATAAACTTCAAGTTCAGAGCCAGTTATAATCACTAGAACCATAAAGGAAGAAAGATGTTATTTAATGCATAGCAGCTGCTAAATTCTAAATACAGTAAGCGAAAGAACCTGTGCCTGCAAGAATTCCTATCTGGTGTACAGAAACTGAAAAGGAAGACAGATTCCAAATTCTACATGTTCCCGTGAGCTCCTGTGGTTTTGCATTTCTTTCAAAAAGAATGTATCCTCAGCTCTGCAGGACAACACTGCTTTGAGCTGTGCATTTGCAAAACCGAGGCATCACTATTGCAATTCTAATCAGAATTCACTGCTGTAAACTCAGTAATCCCAAAGTGCTGATAAGACTTTGGCCCAGAATTTTTGCTCTGATTTTTATGGAATTCCATTTATAAAGTGTCTCTCTCCACTGGAAGCTGGCGTTCAGTTTACTGCCAGTTCATTTTCATGATTTCCTCATTTTTGAGTCCTTCCAGGAGTATGAAAATAAAGGCAACTTTGGTAGCATTTCTTTTTTCACAATTTACTCAGTGGTAGATGATCTATGTTCTGTCAGTCCCAAAGAATAAAGTGTAGCTAAACCCGTGTCACATTAGCTGTCTTCTTGATGGCAACAGGTGCAAATCCAGCTTCTTTCATGGCCTAGAATCTGTTGTATGAAGTTTCAGTTATTGCAGTCAGTTTCCATGTCTTTTCTAATGACCAAACTACTATGGTAGGAATAAATGTTCTATGACAATACTGTACATGTCGTGTATTTCAGTGTAATTGCACAGCATTTTCCAACAGCTGACTGGATGGAAAGAGTAAATTGCATGCATAAAGCATCCACAGAAGTTAGTTAATGCACATATTTGGCAGAACAGTGCACACTCTTGAGCTGATAAGGGGTAAACCAATACACATAGGGAAGATGCATTGATGAATTCTGTGAGAGATCAGTGGTCCAGGATGGATGCAGACAATGGCATGGTGTACAGCTGGGGTCCATGTCAGACCTTCTCCTGTATAAAGCCAGTAACTGGTGAATTAAGGACTGTCTAATAGTACTCAGGGCTCTTTGATAAGACACGGTAAAGAACAATACTAAGCATCCCCATCTATAAATTAAAAATCAGTGCCCTCATAAGGTATTACGATAGTAAATGTTTTCCTGTTTCATAATTAAAGGACACTGTCATTCTGATTAAAAAAAAACAAAACAAAACAAGGCAACAGCACATTTTAAAATTAATTTTGCTAATGGCTGCTACTCTTGCGTGAATATAAAGGCACTTTTAAATCTTCCACTTGGGAAGAAACGATTACAACTATTTTGGCAACCAAAAAATGTGTGATAGAAAAATACCTGGATTCCTGGATGTATTTACTTGTTTCTTTGAAAGGATTTGTAGTGAAATCACTAAGGATGCTTAGGGAAAGCATGACAAATACCATTTTTATGCCAGATGAATCCAAAGATTCATACAAATCATTGTTCCTCATAAATGACTAAATTCATTACTTTAAGCCTAATGCTGCAGGTATTTACGTATGTGCTCACCTTTATTCCTTCGACTGTGCTTTTGAAATCAGTGGGATTATTCATATTAGAGTTAAGTACAGATGTAAGCATTTGCAGCATTGAATTGAAGAAGTCTGGGTTTAAATACAAGCCTTTAAAAACTGTGGTCAGTATCCATCTGATTAGTCTGCGTTGGACAATGAAGGAAGAAAATATTTTGTGATCCTCCTTTATTTTCTTATTTGGATAATAAAAACATAATAATGAGGAGGAAAATAATAACATCCATCCCTCAACCAGATGGTGATACTCTTTTCTTCTGCAACTTGTTTTGAAAGGTATTAAGTAGCATTGGCATAAGTTGTTTTTCTTTCTTGCCCCAGCATGATTATGTGATTGTAGGTCTTGTGTATAACTTTGCCATCACCAGTTAACCTTCAGCTTTACTGCATGTAATTATATGTACTATAAATGGTATACCATAAATAGGCTGAGAGCTTTTTCAGAGGTTAATGATCTCTTCACATGGAATATGATACAATCTGTGAGCCAGTTCTCTTCAATACAGTTTGAAGAAAGTACTCTTATAACCTTCCATCAAATAAGGAAAGTTTAGTGCAGAGTTGGATACAGAGAAAAACCTAGAGTAGCAAACAGTCCAGGCCAATGCACACCTCAGTGAATGAAGCAGGTGCAATGTGAGCAGTAGCAGTGGCTTCCTTTCTTTTCTGAAGAAACCAGCAGCAAACAAAGCAAAAAATATTCAGTACATCCTCTCCGAGGATATTGTCAGTGAAGAAAATGCCAGTTTATATGATCTGTGACAAACCTGGCTGGGATATCTATAGATACGTCGTGCCTTTACCACTTGGGATGTCAGCCAGTCAGCAAGCAATCTTTCAGGTCAGATTCAGTGGAACCAGAAGAACCTGTTGAGCTGGTGAAGCTGGGATCCATAAGAGGGCTTGCAGTCAGCTCTATTAAGCGTGGCTTGCATTTGCTAAAAGTTTTGACAATATAGCTTCGAGGCTTTTATTTGCAGCTGACTGTGAGTGGACAGGGATGCAATAAACTTGGGTCGTGATGTGGGAAACAACTATCACAGAAGGATTACAGAACAGAGGAGAATGTTCCACTGGTCAGAGCTTACTGAGATAGCTTCAAACCCATGAGGTGACACATGCTTCCAGTCAGAGACCTTTAACTAGAAAGGAATACTTATCAGCCACAGAGCCAAAGGCAATTCTAGGGTAATAGTGGCAGCTCTGGCACTTTGTACTAAAGCAGTGCTGTGAAACATGATGTCAAGTAACTCTCCTTCCAGTGGAAACCAAGTCAGGGCAGTGAAGTGCTGTTACTGCTTTGTTAAGTTACAGGTTTCTTCCAGCACATCTCCTGCACCTCATCATATCTCTCACCTACAGGATATACACCTCCAGAGGCCTATAGTGTGGACGTAGCCTGAGGCTTTAATGCTCTGTGCTTGTTTCCTTAGAAATTGTAACAGCTCCTTCTTTCCCACAGAAGTAAAGGGCACAGTAGCGGGTGTGGGAATTTTGTAATGGGTGGACCTCTAAACTCCACATTTGATTTGGGTCAGTTCCCCAGAAGTTCCATGCTGCTAGCCCAACCAGTTCACACTGTTTTGATCAGCAGAATTAAGCACAATATAATAGGACTGGCTTATATGGTGACACTTCTGAATCCAGACAGTGTCACAACACATAAGTACAAAGAGGTAAATAATGACAATTAACTGGACTTCCTTGAACCTCCCCAGAAATATTGTTTTATTCACAGCAAAGGTTCAGAACGGATCATGTTTTAATTGAACCACATCACTCATCCCTAAATGAAAACAGTTGCAGTGTCCAATGTACATAGCCCCAGGCACTGTAAAACAGTCAAATGAAAAGACTTTTCTTTGTCTTATTTATTTACTTGAAGCTAAAGAAAAATGCCAAAATTCTGCCCTTGAACAAATCACCATTTCTTACATACTTCACCCCAGGCAGAAGTTCCAAGTTTTTCACAACTTCTGACTTGGTTTTGTTTGTATTTGTGTTTGTGTATCTGATTTGTTTACTTTTCCTGTTTCTTCAAATTGTCTCTTCTCTTTAGAAGTGGGGAAGAAGGAAAGAAGTTGAGGTGAAACCACAACATGGTTTCATTTTCATGTAACAAACAGATCTTCTTTGCACAAGCTTCTGCAGGCACTAAATACCAAATATGGCTTGAGACAATAAATTATACTGTCCTTCAGAGAATGCAAAGCTGGGAAAAGAAGAAATACAAGTGTTTGCAACATGTGGTAGGAGATATTATAGCTGATTGGCATTTTGATGTTAACTCTACATTGTCTCATCATTTCTGTCTGTTAAAGATAATAATTATATTGTTTATCCTTATGCTGCTCACTTTGTTTGCCCAAGTCTTTACAAGTGTGAATACGTATCATTAGTTCTGTTTTTCAAATAGATCTCTTATAAAAGTAGCAAAGTCTCCATGGAAGTTAAGGTTGGCATTTTCAAATGATGGAGTGTCTTATGTTAGTCTTCATTGAAGAATCAATGCTGCTTGGTGAATATTCTGTGTTGTAGTTTCTAAGCAAGCTGAATCTTAGGTAGAACAACAGGTAACCTGATCATCATTAGAGAAAACTCCTGGAGGGAGAGATATAAAATGGTCCTTACCTCTAATTTCAAAGAGAGCTGAATTACCTACAACACCATGGTTGAAGATTCCCCTTCATGTGTCAGTGAAGCATAAGGAGAAGCAATTTGTTTAAACTATGCCAAGGCAAGGCTCTGCAGAGATGAGATATTGTAAGAGGGCTTAACATAAAGGAGACAGAACTCTCATTTTGTTCTGTTTGATATATTATTCTGTATGGGCCATTTGTCAGAATCTTATCTTTAGACACCTTCACATCAAGGTTAGATATCATTTCATAGAGTCTCCCTGGACTCTGGAATTTTACAACAGTACAGTCAAATGAGCTACATCCCAGCAACTCCATGTTCTGCAAGGACCCAGTTGGAGTCCAAGGAGCTCAGCATCAGATTCAGTTTAGTTTCTGTACCCTGGATTCTATCACTGTGTCCTTGGTTCACCTTCTCTCACCCAAACTAGAATTTTTTCCTTCCTTGATCATTCAGCAGAACATTCATTTCTTATCACCAGCTGAACCCCACATAGTTACGTGCTCAAACACATTGTACAAAAATTAGCTGGGCAGGTCCTATGAAAAGCTGAAGCATTTCATTATGTGTGTCCTCCTTTAACAATCCCTACTGAAAAATGTATGTTTCAGGGATAATGAGATGATAAATGAGATAAGGAACATTCCTGTCTTCGAGGCCTGTATGTCTTACGCCTCCTGCTGCAGCAGAAGTCAAAAGTAAACTCTGCATATAGAGATTTGTCCTGAGAAAACTGAATGTTGGAAAAAAAAAATGCTTGTCCATTAGACGGATCGTCTTCATCAAGGCCTAATTTCTTTGAAACAGGGATGGAAAAAAGGTTTCTGACTTTGCAGCTCTCTGTGTACAGATGCATTATAAACAATGTTCAAAAAGTCAGCTCAGTTCATAGGTTAGTCCCTGTAAGTTTTATGTTGTAAACAGGTATAGGTGTATGTAACATTTTGGATGTCCTTCTTGGGTAAGGATTGAGTACATTTGAAGGGATCCTGAGGATCAGCAGGACTGAAGTGGGGAAGGACAATGCAAGAAGTTATATTATTACAAAAATGCATCCAAAACATTCTAGATGTGTCTCTGGAAAAGCCATGTTTGGATGAAGGGATGAAACCTCACAATATATGCAAACAGAAATCTCTTACTTTCAGGGTATCGTGCATATATTTGTAGTGAAAAACCAGATGTATTTGTTTAATGTTTGTGATTTCTCAATCTTCTGCACATTTTTAGTAAATACTACTTAAAATAATTGCTGTAAAATCAACACAATTTGCTTAGTTGGGAGTTTGGGATTTTTTGTCACAGAATCATAGGATAATTGTGGCTGGAAGGGACCTCTGGAGGCATCTGGTCCAACTCCCATGCTCAAAGCAGGATCAACATAGAGCACTTTATTCAAGATTCTATCTAGTTTGAGTATCTCTAATGCTAGAGACTCACAAGCTTCTCACAGGGCAAGCTGTTGCTGTGAGACACCACCCTTGCAGTAAAAACTTTTGCTTGCGTTTAAGCTGAATTTCCTGTGTTCTATTGTGTGCCCATAATGAACAGAATATTAACACAGCCAAAATTAGGCACACTTGTGACTACAACCTTAATTTTCTCATCTGTAAAGTAAGCCACTATTATCATAACCCTTATAGTATCAGGAGGCAAATAAGGCTTTTGCTGGTATTGAAACATATCTGCTTCTGTACCAGAGCAGGCATTAGATGTCAGGTTATGCTGGGTTATACTTTTGCTGACATTTAACAGTAATTATTTATTGTTCAACAAAAGCCTTGAAGTGCCTGATACAAGGAATGCATTGCTGGCGTAGTCACTTGTATAATGATTGAGAGTTACAAATGTGCTTGACTAAAAAGTGACTCCTATAAATAGGTTGGCACTTTGAGGGCTCCAGTGGAGGAAGACACAAGCTTCAGTTAAAAAGGGAACTCACACGAGACTTCCCATGGCCCCAGGAAAGAAAGTGCATTGTAGAGTCAGGGAAAATTATAGTTTTCTCTTCTCTCCTTGCCCTGCTCTCTTTGATTATGTATTATTTTATGTCATATCCTATCTTGTGTATTTTAACCATGGAACTAATCTTTTTATAAACAGAGCTAAAGGGGATGTATGTCATTCTTTTTTCTTTTTAACCACTGTTAATGATATTTTGGTTTGCCCTTGTCCATGTAGTGTAAAATAATGTTTAGATGATAGTGTTTTACTTGGCTTCTCTACAGGCTTTTTCTACTTGTGTTAACTATTTCTCTCTGTATGTATAATATCTGACTAGTGATCACACAAAAAGGAGTGTAATAATATATTACAAAGTGGTTTTTGCTTTCCTTTCCCAGGAAACAGAGGCATTGGCAGTAGTAATACTTTTCTGTTTATTATAAAGTGGTCTTGATGTGGATGATTTGCTTACCTTGTTGAGTAAGTTTTGCATAGGCATTGCCTGCAAAAGGACAAGACTTGAAAGCTCAGGCAAACCATTTCCATTTGAATACATAGTGGTGTTGCTACGTGCTCAGTTCAGTATCATCTCTATTAGAAAGGTCTGCCATCTCCAATAACTGGGCATGGTACATGGTGTGTGGTGTGCTTGGAAGACAGCAGGAAGATGTGCCAAGCACATTTTGCAGAGCTCAGCTGATTGCCAAAGTGTGCTGAAAGCCTGAGTCTTACCCAGTCTGTTTGTACAAGATATAACCTCTGATGACAGAGATTTTCTTCAGATATAAGGACTTTGCAGAGCTGTGATGCAGGTTGTACCTACAGTGGGAATGTTCCTTGGGTAACAGTGTACATTTAATGGATCAAAGAGCAGTTTTCTTGTTCAGTCACTATAGAGTCCTTACTCATCTAAAAATTGTGTTGTAAAAACAGAACAAAAATTGATCCATTGCATTTAATGGAAAAGATGGTAGAAACTTACCCACTCCTGCACGCAGAAAAGACCTTTAAATTCCTAACATCTTTATCTTAGTACAGCAGATCACTCCCGTCTTGCTTTGACTAGCAGAGGATATAGATGGAGCACACAAATTGGCCTAGTAATCTGGCCTTTTGATGAACGCTTAGGCTTATATCACCATATGCTATTCATTCCTTAGCTATTATACAGAGAAGGATTCAAATAACAACAGTATCATCATGAGTTTTGAAATCTCCAAAGACAAGAATTTCGTAATTCAGACTGATATTTAGCTTTTTATCTTTAGTTGATGTATTTGTGTCACCAACCTGTGATGGGAAAAAATGAGGGCTATTCCTGACAACCAATGAATTCAGGAGTGATTTTGAATAAAATATTTTTGCTTTACATTTCTCCTAACAGTCTTTGACATCTCTTCTCACCATTTACATTAGCTATGTTAGTATCCAATAATAGTATGTTAGTACTGGATACACAGGGAAATGAAAAGAAAAATGACATTCTCTAGACCTCATGTCTGTTTGACTCTGCCACCCAATGGTGTACTTTATTATTACCTGCTGCCTTCTCTCCATTGCTTAGAAGTTGTTCCATTATGAGTTAATTTTTTTTAATACAAACTTACTTCCAGTGATACAAATTTCACATCAATGCAGTAACATTGTCCACAGATAGGAATTGTAATGGGAAACTGTCACATAGGAAAAAAGGGATTTTTCTGTGTAGATTTTCAATACTAGCATTGTTGAATATAGTTTTCAAACTCTGCTTACATCTCACTTTTGGAAGTTTCAGGTTCCTCAGATCAAAGTTTCTTTGATGCAGCATTGTGGAGGCCCAAGAAGAAATAGAGGATGTCAAAGAAAGGATTTCAATTCAAAATACTATCTTTTAATATGTCATAAAAATGCAAAATATCTGCCCCTGAAGTGGTTATATATACATACATGAGACCTTTATAGGCTTAAACCATACGCCTGAGATGTATTACAGTGTCTCAACCCCTTCTAATGACAGATGCTGCTTAAATATGAAAACCTTAACTCTGTCTTAAGCCAGAAAATGTGCCAAAGGTACCCAAGCAAAGCATTCCCATGATCTTGATGGGATAACTGGGCAGTTCTCTGGAACATGTACTTCAGGAGAGTGAGGAGTGGAAGGGGGTGTCAGGATTATTGCCAGACAAGTCATTCCTCTCAGGTGCTTATTAGTGGAATGTGGAGGTTTGGAGGAAATGTACAAACTCATTCATCCTTATCAGCAAATGTGTCCAAAATAAGTACTGTCAGCTGTCAGCCGCAGCAGGCACTGTACACACTGTACCCTGAGAGCTCAGTCACGATGCTCTGAGGTTGTTTTCTTTGCTTTTCTATCTTAAGAGTTATACAGGTGTGTACCTTGCGGGAAGGCAAAAAGGGTGGGTGTTGAGAGGGAGGGAACGTTTAAGCAGCAGGATGGTGTGATCATAGTGCTGTGTTGGGAACATTTGATTGAGACCCCATGCACAGGGTGATGTTAAAAAGCACGGTAAAGGTTTTCAAATGCGGTGAAGAGGTACTCTTTGGTTTGAGTGTATCCACTGACAGTGTTCAAATGCCAACATATATGATGAGAGTGATCTGTGTAATATTTGTAAGACTTGCAACCTAGCTAAGCCTTGCAATAGTTAAAAATATGGCTCCATCTCAGGACAGAAGGGATGTGGCAATATTTTAGACCACGCGATTTCAGGCTGCGTTCAGGTTTTACTGAAATAAGGCTGCATGCCTATTTCCCACCTAGTTTTGTTTTGCTGTATTGACACATGAATATTTGGTTTTATTGACACATGAACATCTGGTTTTGTCTTGACTACAAGGTGCCAACCTTGTTTTAATTTAAGCACCTCATAGAGATCCTGCTTGGAAGGGACTTCTATTGATAAACTTGTTACTTGAAACAGGATGAGTTGGTTCACTGCACAGGGTAACTCCAAGCTTTAGGAAGTCCGTGTACTGCTGGAAATGCTGAGCTATTTGACAGTGATTGGTGAGAACGATGGTAGCAGTTATAGATGTGCATGATAATGTGAGACATCATAACTTTATTCACAATATTCCTGCCTAACTGTGAGATATTTTTAGTTGTTTTGGAGTGCCAAGATTTCAGTAAGAAATGGAGTGTGAAATAGACCACTTGGGGCAATGTAAGATCTTGCTGCAACTCTGGGGCTTGCCTCATACCTAGGAAAGGAGCTGGAACACGCCTGAACTCTGGAAGGAGAAGTATTTTTTCCATTTTGCTGTTGTGGCAGACAGCAGGCACATGGGTTTCACTGCACAATCCAAAACAGTGGGGCCAGCTGGACTGAATGGGCAGCCTGCCCACATGTAGTGACAGAGGTTATGGGGAATGTAGTTGGGTTCTATCAACAGCCTACAGGAGGAACAGCATGTAGCCCATTCCCTAAGGCATTCTAGCTAAACCTGCTTCACTCAGAATATGTCAGAGTACTTTGGCTATCTACCTGCTTATGTGCCAACGGACAGTTGAAAGCCACTTAAGTAGCTCTTAAATCAAATGGAGTTGCTTTGCAGAGACATGATTTATTACTTTCATCTGAGAACAGCTCTGTGTTGAAGTGAACAATCTCCATTATTTTGTGTTTTAGTGTTAATCTGTGTAGCAGTTTGGATAACAGCAGTTTTCTTAACAGATTGGTTTTGTAAGGTTGTAGAGCAGTATTGAGGTGTTAACTCTGATTTCCTGGTGTTTGTGTTAGAATCATAGAATCATAGAATAGTTCGGGTTGGAAAGGACCTTAAGATCATCCAGTTCCAACCCCCCTGCCATAA
>JBCJKH010036444.1:0-12654 GCA_039877255.1 Loriculus beryllinus
CATACACACAGAGAAGTTCAGAGCTGCATGCACTAGCACAGGACACACTGCACACAACTCCACTGTATGTCCCCAGCTACCCATGCAAATGCCCTTGGCTGCATGAGGAGCATCTTTCCCCAGAATAGACATATCCTCCCCCTAATTGCACAGCACAGGTCAACAACAATACACACCTATACATATGTGTGTGCAGGTGCTCATACACACATGCTCAGACAGCTAATGCATCTGCAACACCAAATACCCCTATACAGAGCCACTGGTCCTCCAAGCTTCGCTTTCTCCCCTTCCTGTCCCAAAATGCTGGGTCATTTTTTTGGTTGCTCTTCACTGCCTGTTTCCAATCCCCCAAATGTCCTTCCCGTAATAGAGTGACCACAATTGCACACCATATTCCAAATGTGGTCTCCCGGTGCCTTGCACAGTGCCAGAATAAGTTGGACTGATTTATATTCCATACCCCTAGATAAACACCTCGAGACTGTGTTTGCATTTATCCAGCTGCCAAGCAGCCTCACAGATGGTTTTAATGTGTTCTCCACATGCATGTACCACTTGCACAGAAATTGGAATTGAGTCTGGGGTAGAAAGAAAGGAGAGAGGAGGCAAGGGAAAAGTAGCAGGCAGGAGAGAATAGCCTTCCTTGCATCCTGGGGATGCAGTCTGAGCAGTGAGCAGGCATGGCCAAAATATGCCTCTCCTTTCCTCTCTCTCCCACCAAAACCTGGGATTTCTGACAAGGCTCAGGTGGGGAAGCAGAAGTGAAGAAAAAACTAAATAAGAGTTGCATGTGATGCAGCCCTTTCAGAAAGCACTCTCTGCCTGGCCTTCAAAAGGCAAGTCCCACAGCAAAGGCATCAAACAGAGCATTTGCTTACTCCATTCTGTATATCATATTGGCTTCTGATAATGACTACAATTTCCATGTCCCAAGACTTCAACCCTCAAGGGCTAAGGAGAGTTGCAAGGCACATCTGTTCTGAAACTACAGTAATCTGTGCTGCTATAACTACTCTGTAGCATGGTGTTACTGTAAAGCAGTATTCATGACAGCCCAAGCAATGGTGAGATGGATGCGTACCCTATAATAGTAACCTTCAGACACCTCAGGAACTGAGACACACACCCTGCCTGGAGGATTTTACAGTCTAGTCTTAGAAAATGGGCAAAGATGGTCTGTGATAAATGGCATGCACATACAGCGAAGTAAATCAGATTTTCTGACCTATATCTGATAGGTATATATCCTATTGCAATTGATATTAGAGGAACTTGCCACTCAGTGCATTTCAATGAGGCACTAGTGACTTCTACTTAGATGGTGAACTGACACGACATGCCTCATCTTCTCAGAGTGTTTATTTCATGGTGGTGGTGGTATGTCCTCTGTAGAGCTGGATGAGGAGGAGCTGTTTGGTGGTGACCTGCATCTTTGCTCAGGCACAGCCCTGGGAAGGCAGTCGCTGAAGGCAGCATTTAACACCATCTCTCCCAACACATGTCCCTCAGACATAAGTCTGTATTTCGATGTTGCCTGAACCCTTGGGGCTGTCTTCAGCTGAAGCTGAGGATTTGAACAAGCTGAGAAGTGAAAAACAGCCTTATAGGAAATGCTTCAGGAAACTCGAGACCCTTACTGTTGCAAGGATATGGCTGTGGGAAGAGAGGCTCAGCTCTGCCATGGCTTAGTTTGTCTTGAGGAAGCAATGAGCTGGGTGTCTCAAGGTATGAGTGCAGAATTACACTGGGAGGTCTGTTGGCATGTTTGTACCAGGGATGGAAGGACATAGTAATCTGGAGTGGTTTAGAATTTCTGCTGCCCTTGGAAGTAATTGTCTCTGGTATAAGTAAGATGGTTTCTGAGACTTGAAATAAAGGTAGATAGCCAGCCTGAAAACTTAGATGGTTTTGGGAAGCACAGGTGACTATGCTGATCATAAGACAGCATCATACGCAATACTGAAGTAAGATGAAGATGCACTGACCTGTCCCAGCACAAGGATGGCAGAGAAAGCTGCAAGTGACATGGTGCTTTTCTTCTAGCCCTATTCATGTCACAGCCTCCCTTTGCTTTAATGGTACAATTTAAAAATCACTGAGGGAAATAGAACTTACTGGTCTCATCACAAACATTACTCATCTGAAGGACAGACACTTCTTTTAATTTCCAGTGTAAGCTTTGTTCACTGCCAGTTTACATCTCTGGTTATTTTTGCATCCTTTCACACTTCTGTATCTCATGTCCATTCATAGTGCTTACCAATAGGATGAGAAAAACCTTCTTTCTCATTCTCTCTTGTTAGATTAAGCAGACCAAGGCTTTCATTCTCCTCCAGGGCACCAAAAAATCTTTCCACCCTATCAGTCTTTCCAAATTGCTGGAAGACTTCTTTCCTTCTTTTCCAGCAAAGGAACTTAAGAGCTTTTCCCCAGAGGTTATTTTGTTTCACCAGTAGCAAGGACTTCTTGGGACCTGTGAAATCTCTTCTAGCAGCTACTAAGGGATGAAAAAGCACAATAAGTCTTAAAAGACAAACCTTTAATTCCTGCCTCAGCAGTTGTCTTTTACCAACCTCATTTACCTGCCTGTAATAGACTTGTAGTCAGGGACTGTTGGTCACGGATACTCACTTTCTCCACCAGTACAATTGTTCTGTCTCCCTGAACTTGTATCAAACCATGGACACAGAAGGGGTGACACCAGGATGAGCCATCTGCAAAGCTTCTAGAAAACAAAAAGTTCTTGCATCAGTTCCAGCTACTCATGTTGTCCGACAAAACTAATTTCTTAAGCTCTAACATGGTCAGTCATGTCCTCTAAACAATGAGAAACTCTGGCGCAATTCCCACCTTCCCTGTCTCCATCCATGAGAGTTATGGTTCTGAATTTAGAGGAGCTTCACCAGTATACATAAATGCCTGAGAAAGCATTGCCTGAATGACTGATACACACCCAAGATGCTTGGGATGTGGGATATGTGTGAGATTTTATTGTTTTCTTGAAAGTTTATGAATTCCTTCTGACTTACGTCTTCAGTGAATCCTACTATTTCTTCCAAAGAAAGAAATGTTGTGCATTCCTAGTTTGCTTAGAACATGTGGCTCTGTGTCCCAAACCTACTCACCTGTATCAACCCAAACAGCATATTTGAAACTTCAAATTATTTTTCACCTAAAATGGAAATTTTTGAGAGCTTTTCTATTGGCAGTTAGGATGAATTGGATCCCTTCTGATTATCTATGCTTCTAAATATTGTTTAGTGTCCCAGGAGAGACTGACATATTTAGCATGCCAAAAGCACACTACTTGCAGGTGATGCAATTTTTTTTTCTAATGACAGCTTATAAAAAAGCTTGTAAATTTTTTTTAATTTTATTTTTAAACATAGCCATCAGGAAAAATTGCCAGTTTTCAGATTTTTTTTATTGCTTTCCTGAAGCTCCTCACTGTTTTTCAGATTTCTTCTTCTAACTCAGAGTAGATTTCTTTTGAGAAATGACCTGGGAAAAGAAAAGCAACAGAGAGAAGCCAACTTGTTAGTACTATTAATATTTTTATAAACCAATAAAAAAATATTGGAGGAAATATTTGGGAAAACAAACAAAAATAGAAGTCTTGTTTGGATTCCAGCACAATACCAATGAAATATATGGTAATTTCTCTCCTCATTGTATAATCAGCTCAGTTGTTAAGTGACCTCTAGAATGAGTAAAATAGGAGAAACTTGGAGGCAGAAGGTGCAGAATTTGGTCCCAGTAGTCTCAAGCTGGTGAAATTAATGATAAATTAATTTTATCATTTATCATTTTATCGGTGTTTACACTGTAAGGAGGGTGTACCCATCAGATACTTTTCCACATTAATATTTTCTGGACAAATATTGCAGTATGATACTAAATGAAACTACTTACAAGTGAAGGCTGACCTTTGTGAGCTATTCTGAAAAGTGCAGGGTTTTTCTCTCAGCATTTCAGAGCATGACATTTTCTCCTCAGTGTTGTTTCTCCCTGGCATTCATTTTCAAGTTTACCCAAATTTATTTATTTGTAAAAAGAATAGGTTTTATTTTAGGTAAGACCACTTTGAGTGCTAAATTAAATCTTCATTTACTTTCTTGTCTGCAAATAAAACCCCTCAGAGACAATAACATTTTGTCCTAATCCAAATTCTGTGGGCTACTTTTTTTTCCTTTTTATTTTGATCCTTCCAGAGAACTGGAAAATAAACCAGTTTTCACAGTGTAAGTAATCCTGCAACATAATGAGCCAAAGGAAAGGGCTTTCCTAGTTTCCATGAATAGGAAATCTAGTATTACTCTTCCTCTAATGTGACTGCAAGTGGAGCAAACACAATAAGCTTCTTCCTCTTTTTTATCAAAACAATACTGAGGAATTTAGCTCCCCTATCCTCACTCCCAGTTAAAGTTTTAGAAGATAGGCAGTGATTAGTTGGGTCCTCTTTATCAGCACTAACTTAAACATAAGAAACCAGCTGTTTAGAGTTTTTCTGTTGTTTTTCATATCCTGAAATACCAGCAAACTGAATTGATCACTGTTAGCTCTGACCCTGGAGGGTACAATACCACCTAAAGGTCTTTAAAGCAATCCTGGGTCCTTATTTAATCTTGTGAAAATACATTCATTATAAAGGATAAATTGCAGTTTGGTTGAAGGATTGCTAAGGCAGTAGCTTTGATACTAATGAAACACATTAAGATCTTGATCGTGCCTATCATTTCTTTTCAAGCCGAGCTCTTTTGCAGATCAGAACAGTCTGTTCCATTTTAATTTGATTCATGTATAATTCCTCTCTGTCAGACACTTTATAGGCTGTTGATAAATTCTTTCATTGGCTGCCATAGGTACAGAGGGCAGATGCAGTTCTGAAACCCAACCTCGGGTAGTTTCACTGTTTTTTGCTCTTCACTTCAAATCCTCTACTGCAGCTGGGTTTTAATTGGTAGGTGCAGCTAATGCAGGCCAACACAAAGGCATATGTAAACACTAGGTTAGGTCTGGGTGTATAGTCCTACCTGCCCATGTTGAATGTCTGCATCTGAATTGGAACTTGCTCCCTTTTGGAACTGTAAGCTTATGGATGGAAAGCTGCAGAAATGGCTGGTTGACAAGATGGAAGGATAAAAGAGGTGGAGAACGCAGTTTGAGTTCCCTCTTTTTAAAGCAGTATTGAAAATGAGGTCAAGTTCCACAGTTTTTGAGATGCCTGGAGGATTTCTCAGCACTTCTAAATGTGGGTGAGTTCTGGCTTTGTCCCTTGCAGAAAGAATGAACAGACAATGAGGAAGATGAGACTGATGGGAGGGTGGGCACTCATCTCCCAGGGGAGTCTGTCTCCATCGCTGGTGTCTCAGCTGCTTCAGAAGCTGGTGGCAAATCCCATGGGCTGCAAAGCTCCTTGAAAACCCTCTTAGCCCACATAGGAGGCCTTGAATGATCAGGGTACCTTGTTTGTGAAGAGAGAAGCAAAGCTTCTCAAATTCTCAGAATTATGGGTCATTACAAGACCTGCCTGATTTTTTTTCTTAAGTTCTGAATAATTGCAAAATTACAATATGTACTCACATGCTTGCCAATTTTCAAGAAAAGAAAAAAAGGTTTGGGGAAAAAGGGCACACATGGGGATGCCGGGAAAGCTCAGCCATGTCACCCTGTGCTTGGCGGCAGGCAACTGGTCAATTAGTGTACATGCACTGCCAGCCGATTAGCACGGGCACAGCTCCAAATCAATCAGTGCATGATTGCACTGCATCTTGCACCATGAAATCAGAGGAAAATAGAGGTAGAGGGACAATGGCAAAGTCATAAGAAAAAGGCTGTCAGATGAGAAAGGATGCAAATCTTTACGAAACAGAAATTCCATTGTTTCACACTTTATGAGGCAAGGTAATGAAATATTCTCTATTTATTGTTAGAAATACTGCTACAGACACCTCTGTATAGATTTTGTTAGTCTTAGTGTTACTTAAAAGAACACCCAAATTCAGGCACGCAAGCACATCTGAGAAAGCAGCACTGCCTTATGGTATAACATAGCTGATGTAAATAATGAGTTAAAATTACAGCTGAATTTAGATTAATGGTATGTAGATATTAAATCACAGCCCGCTCACTCCATGGGCATGAGTACCTTCCCTGAACTGGTAATTTTGAGCCTCACAGTAATGTAGCCACAGCATAATCCAGCTCCTTGCTAGCGTAGGCTCAGATATGTGCTGCCATATCAAGGCTATACCAAACTCGCCTGGGTTTCTCCATGCTTCCCATCAGTCTACAGAGTCCTGACTGGTCAGGTTCTCTTGTTCTCCATGCTGCTGTCCTTCCCCATTTTCATTTCTTTCAGCCCACAAGGGAAAGCAGCTTTCCAAAATCATTGACCACTCTCATCAGGAATTATCCCATAGAATCCTAGAATCCCAGGCTGGAAGGGTCTTCAAGGATCATCTCATCCAACCTTTTGGCAAAGCATGATCAAGACTGGATGGCCCAGCACCCTGTCCAACTGAATCTCAAAAGTGTCCAATGTTGGTGAACCTGTCCCTCTGAAATAAAACTTGTGAGAAGTTGTACCTTCTGGAGCTAAACACTAAGAAGATTGCACTGATGACTAAGAGTGGTTTTCTTGAACTGAGTAACAGTATTGGCAGCTTTTTCAAGGACAGCCCTCTCCAAACAGCACGGCTCTGGAGGTCCAGTGACTCCTCTTTATCTTTGTGTCTCTTCTACAGATGGCTTTTGTCTTCCTGAGTGGGATGGTATCGTCTGCTGGCCTGAAGGTGTGCCAGGCAAAGTGGTGGCTATGCCGTGTCCTGAGTACATCTATGACTTCAATCACAAAGGTATGTGTTGTCCTTAGTGTCAGCAAAGCCTGCTAAGCTGCAGGAATCAGAGGCCTGGGAATCAGAAAATTAAAAATCCTGTTTAGCATCCCTGTTTTATGACATGGTGACTCCCTTTCAATCAGAAGTAAAACCAGAGAAAGGGAAGTAAAGAAACAGTCATTATGGTTTTATGCTGAAAGAAAAGCTCTGTTTTAACCTAAACAATGACAAGTTTCCCACCCCCCCAGCCCAGACTCTAATGGAGTTAGGCACTGATTGGGGTGTCTAATTAGGGTTATGAGCACCAATTGCAAGCTTACAACTTGGTAGTCTTGCGGCATTACAAATCTGTATTTGTTTGACACTGCAAACTGCATACCAATAGAAACCTGCAAGATACTCTTCCAATTTATATTCCTCACGTGTTTGTTAATTCTAGCCCCTGACCTCTGCCCAGACCCCTACCGTGGGTTTCTGAGAACAACATCAGTAACCAGAACATGTGAATTCCTCCCCATCTCACTTTCCCTCGGGCAGCACATTTCTTGGCTTGCTCGTGGTGCCGCAAAGTCTGTGCATGTTTTCAGAAGCAATTGAAGTACACTCGCTCCTCAGTGTGTTTTCAAAGCTAAAGCATTCTATTTCTCAGTGAAAGCTGTGCACCCAAAGGCTGAAAGATTAGGGAATTAAGACAATATGTTCCCACAGAGCACTGATGCTCTTTTCAGAAAACAAGTAAGGATATTCCAGTGCACCGCATAGTCTGTCCTGACTTTTTTAGAAGGGTCTGAGCCAGTTTAACCCCTGGCTGATGACCTCTCGCAGGGGCACTGAACATGCACTTCACACTAGAGGCCAGGTGGAACAGGCAACCCATCCTTTTTCTCTGCACGATCCAACATGGCATAGATTCCCCACTGCGCTGATATCCACTGGCCAAGGCAGCTAGTGTGGGAGTCAGATTAATACTGACAGATTATGGTGCAGAGGTCTCTGTGAGCTCTCTCTGTAGTCACAGGACAGACAGATCTGTTGATTGGTTTCATGCCCATTAACTGTAATGCGTAACTTCTTACACACAGTTCATGAAATGATACCCACCAGCCCAAAACTCTGTACATGGATGCTTTCATCTGCCAGCTGAAACCTAAAATGAAACTTTGCCTTCGCTTCCTTCTTCATCATTGTGTGAAGGGTAGCCATATTAAAATCTATCTTGAGATGCACTGAATCTGTAAAAAAGAGAGCAGCATAATATAGATTACTGCTTATTTTCATAGGGAGAGCTGCAACTCTGAGGATGATTTTGTGCCTTGGGACTTTTTAAACCATCTCTCCTTGGTTTGTAGACCCTATATCTTAACCTAAACTAAGTGCAACTTTTGAGTAGCTGTCTGGTGTTTCTCAGCTATAAAATTGATAAAGTTGCCAAGGAGATGGAAACCGTGTTCTAGCAGCTGAGCTTCAAAGCAGGCAGGAGGCATCAAGGTTAATAAGAACCACCACTGGAAGAAACTTTTCCTGCTCTACCAGGTCTAGTCCTGTTTACTCTGTTTCTCATTTCTCTCCCAAAGGCCATGCTTATCGCCGGTGTGACTTGAACGGGAGCTGGGAGCTGGTCCCAGGCAACAACCGCACCTGGGCAAACTACAGTGAATGTGCCAAGTTTCTGACCAACGAGACAAGGGAAAGGGTAGGCAATTGCATTTTTGCATGGAGCATGAAGTGTTGGCCTCATCCATAGCTAACACAAGGAGCATTGTCTTATTTAAAACCCTTGATGAGCTATAGTTTTCTGCCTCCTCTTGGAAACTATGTCCGAGCTTGCCAAAGCCACATCTTTGTTCTGATGCAGAATTATTTGAATTTGAAATTGTCCTCAAAGCCAGAAAGGGCTCTTCCACCTGCCATGGTCCCACTTGTAAAGAGATCTTGGGGAAACTTGAAATGAGCTCAGGGACACTAAGAAGTGGCTGGAGCTTGTTCCATGCATTGCGACTTCCTCTTCCCCACCAGGCAATAATTTTACTACCAGGTTGTTACCAATAATTCCAATGTTTATGTGCTTGTCTGTGCTAGGAGATGTACAAACACAGCCAAAAAAAGGTGTCAGTCAAACCGGTAGCAATTCTGTTTCTGTAGGTGATTAATAAAGAACCTCCTGGTTGAGAGGTACAAATGAAGGATCAGAAGTTTTTACATAGTCTGTTCATTGGAGATGGGTAGCGACAAAATCCTTTGCTAAAGCAAATTAACATATAAGAATGGATCTTGAACTAATTCTGGCATAGTCACAATGTTGAAACAGGGATGCCAGTCCAAAGTTAGAGAAAGGATTCCTAGCACATGGAGGAAAAAAAAGGAGGGGGGAGGGAGGGCGAGGATGCATTGCCTATCAATACATCAGATCTATGTGCCTTATTTTTACACAAATTCAGGTCATTGGCAAAATAGTAGCTGGCAAAAATTTCCTACCTCTCTGTGTCTGAGCCCAGCTGAGACTCTGTGGTACTACTGAATGCCTCCCAAGCTAGGTGCATCACAGAAGCAATTCCATGCTAACGTGACAGCAAAGCTGTCAGTGGAGTCACCTAAGAGGATGTGACCTTCTCATTTCTCAGAGAAAGACATTTCTACCCACATGAGGTTGCTGCTCTATTTCTGTAATTTGCAAAGAATTTAGCAGAAACCTTTGTTTTCTCAGTGGTACTTGGAAGATGTCCTCCTTGGATATGGCATTAGGGAGTTATCATTTGCAGCATGGGTTATTTTCAGACAACGGAAGATAAAGATCCAACCACAAGCTTCACAGTGAGGAGCAGGCTTGAGGATGATACACAGTCCCTTTGGGAGAATGTTCTTAATTTTAAATCCAACCACAGCACGAGAGCTTTTTGCCCTTTTTTTTTTTTTTTCTCAGCAGTGAAGCAACATATGAATGAAGTTGTTTAGTGAGGAAAGATGTTATTTGAACATCTGCATGTTTTATATCACACAGTCAAGGAGCAGACAAGCTTGTGTACACCAGGTACTACTCCAGCTACTTAATAGCAAAGCATGTTGTCTCAGTGCCAGACAACATTGATATTTAGATCAAGTTTGCTGGGACTATTATTTTCCCAGTCCATATAGTGAAAATGACTATTTTAGCCCCAGAGATTTCTGGGAAGTTTCTGGAGTAGGTGCTGAAGTTATTAAAATCTTGCTCACACTAAGAGCTTTAGATATGGACCTATTGGAGAGGGTCTAGAGGAGGGCCACAAAAATGATCAGATGGCTGGAGCACGTCTCCTATGAGGAAAGGCAGAGAAGGGTGGGAATTGGTCAGCATGGAGAAGAGAAGGGTCTGAGGACCTGTTGCAATAGGATGAGGGGTAGTGCTTTTAAACTGGAAGAGGGAAAATTCAGGCTGGATGTGAGGAAGAAATTTTCTACATTGAGGGTGGCAAAATACTGGCACAGGTTGCCCAAAGAGGTGGTAGATGCACAGCTCCTGGAGACATTCAAGGCCAGGCTGGATGTGATTCTGAGCAACCTGATCTAGTTGAAGATATCTCTGCTCATTGTAGAGGTGTGGGACTCGATGACCTTTGAAGGTCCCTTCCAGTCCAAACTATATGATTTTATGATTCTAAGTTACACAACTTCTTAAACTCTCTGAAGTCACTGTCTCCCCTGTTCAATCCCTCTCAGCCATGTCCTGAGGTTGGAGTTTTCTGCTGCAGACTTCTCCATCCAAGCAACTCTCCTAGACTCCTCTTAGGGAAAAAAGGCCCATTCTTTTAAATGTCCCATGCTGGCAGCTAGGACTTGATCAAGGTAAAACTATAGGAGAAGGGCACAGGGAAGAGGAGAGTTGTCCATTTTTTACTAGCACAAGGAGGAAATAAAGACCACCACCCCCAGGCTGGTAGAAAAGGCTGAAAGAAATCTGTTGTCTTGGGTTTCATGTACCTGTCTCTATCTGTGTCCCCTGAGTGGTCACTGCACAGATAAGGAACATGGACTGTGCTTCCTAATGGACAGATATTCGATGAGGTGTCATGATGCAGAAAACTGCATTTTTACACTCAACGTCTGCTCTTACTTGGAAAATTACTGCTTCTCATAGAATTGTGGAATGGTTTGGGTTGGAAGAGCCCTTAAAGTTCATCCAGTTCTAAACCACCCTTCCATGGGCAGAGACACCTTCCACTAGACCAGATTGCTCCAAGCCCCGTCCAACCTGGCCTTGAACACTGCCGGGGATGAGGCAGCCACAGCTTCTCTGGGCAACCTGTGCCAGGGCCTCACCACCCTCACAGGGAAGAATTTCTTCCTCAGATCCCATCTCAATCTTCCTTCTGTCAGGTTAAAGCCATTCCCTCTTGTCCCGTCACTCCTTGTTCTATCCCTACGTGTCCCTGTCAAAAGCTCCTCTTCCAGCTTTCCTGTAGGACCCCTTAGGCACTGGAAGCTGATCTAAGATGTGCCTGGAGCCCTCTTCTCCAGGCTGAGCAAGCCCAGCTCTCTCAGCCTGTTTCTCAGCATAGGAAAGATGCTCCAGCCCTCAAGAGCATCTTTGTGGCTTCCTCTGGACTCACTTCAACAGGTTCACATCCTTCTTGTGATTCCCCAGTTCTGGAATTGTATCTTGATTAACAAATGTTTTCCAACAGCATATATTACTCACTATGATAATCATTGTGGGTAATGATTGTGAGTAACCTTGTATTTGCAAGACATTGCTTTCCTCAGTCCAGCCCTGCATAGTGACATAGCTGCATGTGATCATGTAGTTGCCTTGTTTTACCATACAGGTGGCTTCATTTTAGTAGCAAATGAAGCAATGCATACACGCTGTGGGTCTCTTGGGGGTCCTGGAATGAAAAGCACTCTGGAAATAAAACAAAAAGGAATAACCATCTTTTATTTCTCATTTGGGTGATGACTTCCAGAGAGCAAGGAAGGCCTCTTGTCTTTCACACCCAAGTATGGCTCTGAAGCACTGGTATTAATAAACCTTCCTTTGATTATTTTTCTTTTTGAAGTAAATATGTTAAGAGATGTCAGAATTGGGGAATTTGGCAAGATAGACTAGTCGTCTTTAGAGAGAGATTGTTTTCTATTATTATGTCTTCCCCTGGGGAACAACATCTTTGCATCACCAGTAACAGCTGCATTTAACCAACGTTATAAAAGGAGATCATGGGCTGACTCCCAAGTAGGACAGCATCTGAACAGATGCAACCAGAGGAACTTGTAAGAAACTAGGCATTAGAAAGCATTAGGAAAAATGTCTGTCTGTTACTAGATATATATATATATCTGCATTACTATCCCTAGAAATAGGCCTATATTTGTAAGCAGGCATATGTACAGATACACACACTTAAATAAACACCCACGTCCATGTGCACACTCACACATATATATGTCCATGTATGTTTGTTTAAGTGTGTAGTTTTCTCATTTTAGTCACTGTGGGATAATTATAAGATTGACCAAAGCAGCAAACACAGGGCCCCAGAGAAAGTTTGCATCTTTCACTACCTTTTCCTGAGCCATATGAGTGGGATTATTTCACACAGAGCAGCATGGAAACCACTTTCTGAAATTAGCAAAGTATGCTAAAGCCATCAGAGCCAGGAGAATTAACAGCTCGTAACTGCCCAGTGAGCAATTGCTCTTGGGTTGTTTTCTAAGGGAATATTAGCACTGCTAAAGGACGCTGGATTGACAGCACTGAAGATTGATGTCCTCTCTTTAGCCAGGAAAGCAGGTAGGTTGCAGCTAGCTATTGAAGTGTGTTTCCCCAGATACCTTGCAGATA
>JBCJKH010036452.1:0-25091 GCA_039877255.1 Loriculus beryllinus
TACCCTGCTCTTGCAGGGGGGTTGGACTAGATGATCTTTTGAGGTCCCTTCCAACCCTTGGGATTCTGTGATTCTGTAACTCTTAGGGTAGAAGTAGATCTTCCTTTAAAAAAGAATACTAAGGGAGAAGGTGGTTTGCCTTATTAAAGCCTTCTTTAAAAAACAAACAAACAAAACAAAAAGCAAACAAGTCTTTTCAAAGTTCTTTGGGATTCATTTTGCTAGACATAATTTTAGAGATTGTAATCCATGAAATTTAGGAAATGTTTGCTGCTTGTATACAAAAGTTTATGTGCTTAAATTGAACAACTGTAATTTTAGTAGTGGAAGCCTTGTTCTTCCATTCCCAGCCTTCACTCATTCTAACTAGATGTTTAAATTTCCAGCCAAAAGCCAATCTGTGGGTGGTGTTATATAAAGTGCCCAGCATTCCGTTTCAGGCACAGTTTTTAATAGTGTGTTCTCAATTTCAGTTTTCTTTGAGAAGTGGAAAGACAACACTGTCTCCATTTTACAAATGGCAAACCTTGAGATGTAAAGAGGCCTTGTTAATAAACTACAGATGCCAAAAATAATTTTCAGCCCTTTATACCAACTTTTATAAACTGCTTCCGCACACTGTGCAAGGTGATGGTTGACACCTATCTACCTGCCAGATCTGTCATGATCCTACAACACAGTAGGCAGCTTATTCTCATGTGCTGCTTAGCTGAACTTCCAGTCTGATAGCAGATGTATCAGCAAGGTGATGATCCAGCTGAGACTAAAAAAATAGTAAAAACCCAAATGTATTGTAGACATGGAAGAATTTTTTCTTTTTTTTTTTTGCCTTCCAGGGGGTCAGGGTTTTCTCATATTTGTTCCCTTGTGGTTGAATGGTATAGAATTAGAAAAATAACAACAGTAACAACAAAAAAGATGTGGACTGAGACTGTATCTTCTACTTTTGGTGGACATTCTTTCTTTCCTAGCTAAAATTAGGAGATGATCAGGGAGGGTAAGTGGGAATGACAGATCTCATCTCTCTAAAAGAAGTGAGTAAACTTCACTGTGAAAATTCATGTGCTGGAAATACAATTTGAGCTAGTTAAGATGCCATCCTGTGCCATTCCCAGTGCTTACTGCAAGATGCTGGGTAGAACCTACAGAAAACATTCAGCTTGGAGAATTCAGCTGTGGGAGCATGTGTTTGTATGCGATATTGTCACTGTTACATTAACTCTAGAAAGGGAAGATACTGGCATTTAAATACAGAAACTTTGCACATGTGTGTGCACATATCCCCTTGGTGATTTCCCCCCTCCCAACTGCCAGCTGTCATACAGAACCTGAAACAGACAAAAATTTATTGGGTAATATTTAGAAACATGTCAGTGGTAACGACTGGATCTCTGATTTCAATTATCACCTACTAAATTTAGGCTAATGTAATGCACTTGTAGACCTGTTGAATGCACTTGACATCATGTTTAAAATATTTGAAACTGCATCGTTTTTTAATATCATATGTTGACCACTTTCTTTTTTCCTGCACACATCTGGTGCATGGCAGCAGGCATCCCATGTGACCTATGAAAACTTCATTTGTGCTGGTTTGAGAGTTTCTTTTTTTTTCTTCAGATAATATTTCAGCTGAAGAGAACAAAGTAGTCTGAGGCTACAATACACAAATTGGCTTAATGGAACACTAAGATGTGTAATTCACTATTTTACCCCCCTTTGAAATCACTGTCTAAACAGCATTTTAAGCTTTATTCCTGTTGTTTAGCTTTATCTTTTCATTGAAAATCCTTGGGATTTAGGTGCCTTGGTAACTTGGTGCTCTTAAAACTATTTTAATAACAATGTATTTTAATAATAACAGAAATTTTAATAACCTATAGTCACTATTTTTCTGTAGAATGATTGGGTGAATTTTCTATTGTTAAATTAGCAGATTAATGTTTAAATTCAGATTACTTTGAGTTCTGCCTTACTCTGTGAAGATTTTATGTGCTGACAAGATTTTATTTATTTAGGATTATTGAGAGGGATCTTTTTTAAAAATATTTAAGTTTTCAAGTATTGGAATACTTTGTTCTAGTAGTGTAAAATAGTTTTCTGTCTTGCAAATTTGTTTTCTTTCCCTACCCATCATTCTGATACATTCTAATTAAATTTATATACTGATGTTTTGCAGCTGTGAGCTTGCTTTGTAACTGTTGGAATGCTAACTGTTGAAGACATTTGCTTGGTGATACTGAGTACTAATCACAGCTTTTAGTTTGTTTTTCACAGTTCTTTGTGAAAGTATTGCGAGCTTTTAGAATTGTGTCCACATCTGCATTCAGGTAATGTAAGAAACAAAATAGTCTGCAAATATGTGTAGGCTACTTTGATTAAATTCATTGTCCACATCTTGATAGCTGTGTAGACAAACTTAGGGAATTCTTGAAAAATAAATACTCTCTTCCTTTAAAGCATGATCCCAGCTTGCTTGAACCAGTTTTGCTTTGTTGTGGTTTCTTATGTCTTGGAATATATTTTTCAGTAGTATTCTCAGTGGTAGTTAGCAGGTTCTTTTTCTTCTTGATTAATGCTTCCAGACATTCTTGAGCTGTCATATCCTTAAGAATCTCAAAATTAGTTTAAATTGAAATTGTTATAAAACAATTCTGAGCGTGTTACCTGTTTCTGAAATACAAGTCAGAATAGCAGGTGTTTTTCAAAAGGGTATTGGAAACGTGCCTTCCAGGAGGGGAAAATGTCCTGAAGATTAAATTTCAGTAAAGTTGGACTCAGGTCTTCTGATGAAATGGGTAAGGATGCACAGTCTTACTGATGATTTCTTAATTTCAGAATTGCTAAACACATTTTGGATTCAGGAGTAATTTCCTCTGATGCTTATTTTCTAAGATTTGGTTTAGTTTTGATGTGGAAATTGTCTGTGATTCCTCAGAAATTCTTCAAGCCAAGCATGGATACAGATGGCATCCAGTAATTGCAAGGGATCTACATAGTGGCTTCATGATGTAATTGAAGCTGCCATAGTAAAGGAGCAGTGTTTTCTGTTCTGATTTAAGATGGTCCAATACAAGCCTAAAACTTATCATTGATCACAAGTCACAGAAAATACTTACATAACTTTATTTAATCCAGGCTGTATATAGGCTGTATTTGTCTTCCTTTCATAGAGATGCGTTTTTTCTCAGTGAGGATTCCTTTAACGTGAGTCCTACAAGGTTTTTATTTTTCCTTGGATGTTTGAAAAATGAACCTAAGGCCTAATAAGTCTTCAAAATAAAAAAATTCAATCATAAACTAAGAACAGACTATGTTTTAAATAGCTTGCAGATCTTGCTTTGCTCTGTTACATATTTCTGTATTAATTTGCAACCTGATGAGTGGATGCTGTTCTGTGGCACCAGTTCTAACAGGCTTTGTTGTCCCTACCAGAATGCTGAGATTTTGGAAGAGTGCAGGGTGGGTATTTCACTTGTGTGTTTTGGCATGTTCTAATGATAGTATATTGGTTTACAAACATATGGGACTCTTCTGCTGCTCCTTTTTTTGCTAACCTTTCTGATTGCTCTGTACTCAGTTCTTCTTAAATCCCTCTTGTGCTGCCTAACTGCCGCCTTGGATGACCCAGTTTTGGACAGTTTCTTCTGGCTTCCGCTTTATTCCCACAAATTCTCCTAATCAACATGACTGAAAAAATGTTTCCTCTGCTTTCAGGTATCTTTGCTCACTTGATAGTGTGGTGTGCGTAGGTTTATACAGCACCTGACTGTACTTTTGTCTTTTGTTTAAATCAGTAGAACAGTTACTTCTTTTAATACATCAATATGGAACTTCTTCACAAATATGTGTTACTGTGCTTATTGCCAATCTGTTGTAGATGGTGTACCTGTTGTCCACTTGTTATGTCAGAAGAACATACACATTCTTGAAGGCCAGAGAAGGGAAAAAAAATCATGTGTGCTGTTCTTTCCTTGTTAAAGCTGATATACAGCTAATATAGAAAAGTCCATGCTGCAGTCATGAACTTTAAGCTAGGAGGCTCAGGAATTTCTGTATTGCATTATCAGAGAAATAAAGTATAGTTTATATATTTATAGATTAGGAGGGTAAATACTGTGGTATTTACTAAAAATCTTTAAGCTCCAACAGTAGTAAAAGTCTTGAACTGTATTAAACTTAAGCCTTATTTTAAAGGTATTGTTGTATTTTTTTTGTTACTTCTCATAAATGCTTCATCAACCATCATAATTTTGTAAAGTAATTTCTGTGTAGCAATCAGAAGTCATTGTGTAGAACTGTAATCAGAATAAAAACCAGTTTATACTTTGTGAGCAAATAATTATTAGTTGACTAAGAAGAAGCAAAAAAGCATTCCGCAATCTCATGAAAGCCAAAAAGAAGGGACAGAAGTAGAGAAGGCTGAATGCTTGCTTATCTTTGTTGTTAATATATGGTTTTCTTTCCGTTCATGACTTCTGAACTGCATTGACTTCATTGCTGTCTTGTTGAATGGTCTGAATGTCCTTCTGGCATAAAATAAGTTAATCCTTGTTTTAAATATGAACAAATGTACAGTTACTCCACTGGAGAGGAAATGAGACAACTAGAGACATTTGTGTTTGGAAAGAGTAGAAAGGAGTTTTATATGGGTATTGCCTTTGTATATTGATAATGTTATGTGATGCTTTCTATTGCATGACTCCTACAGGAGGGTAGTGGTGGGTTATGTGTTGACAAATGTTTTGGGAACAAAATGGCCCTTTTTTGCCAAAGCTGGAAGAGGGTTCTGGCTCTTCTGTTTTATTTCCCCCACCCCAAAGACTTTCAAGAAAACTGCTGGCACTGGCAAAAGAGGAAAATATGATTTATGATGACAGTGTATTACCAAAGCAAATTTGTTTTGAGGAGGATTGTTTTTTACGGTGTGTTGAAATAAAGAAAATGTGAATCATTCTTGAAATAGTATTGGTTCAGATTCTTTTCGCTTCTATCACCACTGCTCTATTCCCACTTTTCTACTTTGGCTGTCTTTGGGGGTCTTAATATTGATGCTAGTTACAGAACGTTGTTAAACAAGTCATCTTCAATCCTTAAACATAGTTCCTTCATGTGGGCTGATGTTATGCAAGAGTAATCTCTGCCATGTGGCTGGAGGCCATGCCCAGCAGCTACTGAATAGCATTAGTGCTGATTTACTGGCTCCAGCAACATTTCATTGCAAAACTTTATTTGGAGGTAGTAAATTTCCTTTGCTGAAGAACTGTAGCAGCCTCATCTACTAATGGAAGTTGCTTGTTTTCAAACAGTATTTCATTTATGACCTAGTTAAACTGGCTCTTGCCTATCAAAAGCTGTGACTAAGACCAGTCACAGTATTTGTTCAGGTGATGTCATCAGTGGCAATGAAGAAAGCACATGACTAAAATACAGATAATATTCCAACTTTGAATAGGTTAAAAAGAAAGCTAAGTGGTATGGCTAGGTAGATTACTCTAGTTTTACAGATCATGCTAGGCAGTAAGGCTAAATAGGACTTGAGTTACGTGCGTGGTGGGAAGGAGGTGATGACTCAGTGTAAGTCTTAGACCATCACTTGAGCAAAATTCTCAGCCCAAGTGCCGATATCTGGGCTGAGACACTGTGGGGCCTGGGAGGTCAAATGTCTGTTGGCTGCTGAGGGTAAAAATAATGATTCCAAAGAGGAGGATGTCATGCAAACCTTGTAAAAGCCTTTTCCTTTAAAGTTAGGTCAGAAATGGACATTTATGACTGTTTCATGAAGTTTGTTTGGTTTGTCATAGTTCTTAACTCCGAGGAAATACAAAATATGCAGAAACAGTTGTGGAGATGTCCAAATTGGGGTTTAATAAATGTTGCTTTATCCTTCGATAGTCAGTACTAGTTACCCAGTTGCACTTTGCCTGGTGTCTGAGGGCCCACTGAATTCTTTTTACTAAAAGAAAGGTAGCATAGACTTAAGTAGCCGTTTATACAACACATCTTGTGCTTAAAAAAACCCAACCCAACCCAACCCAAACCAAAAAGCCTCCAGTGGTACAATCAAATTCAAGCTGACTGTGTGATGCTTATATTTGTACTGAGCAATCCCTTGCTTTGTGATTCCCCTACCACCTCATCCTGTAGATTGGACCTTTGATACAAAGTAAGTATCTAAACCTTTTCTTTTCTTATTATGTACCCCTCTGAATATGCCATGCATTTGTTTGCCTTTCCAACTCAGGCTGTTTTGAGGGGGGTAGGGTTTACAGTGAGATGTAGCCTTTGCAAAAAACAGTTTGAAACTTGAGATCTGTGTTGCCTCAGGCAAGATGCTTCCGATCAGTCGGAAGCGCTTTGCCACTGCAGAAGCACAGGAAGAGGAAGGTGGAGCTGTCTCCACAACAGCAAAATCTGCAGTCTTATGGGTAAGTGGAAGCCCATCAGCAAGGCAGGGGCTTCAGGCTCAGTGTGAATTCCTAGCTAGTTCAGTGCAAAGCATTGACTCTCTTGCTTTAACTTTTGTAGGAGTCAGTGCTTTGCAGGGAGCTGAGAGTTAATGTGTAGTACTTCATTTCTGTACAAAACAAGTGCTGCTTTGCGCCTGGGAGTCCTGTCCCTCATTTCCCCTCACTTGAGGGGAAATGATATATCTTTCTTTGTAATTCTTGAAAAATTAGCTTGATTGATTTTTATGTAATATGAGTTAGGACTCAACCTTCCCCCAGTCTCCTTTTAACCTTGTCAGGTTTCTCTCTGGTTTTCCTCCTCCTCCTCTTTTGAAATAATTAAACTCTTGCAATATGAATCGATTTACACCTCAGCTTTGGTAAATATTTTTGAGAAACATGGAGAAACTGATGCTTGCAGAAAAATTTGGTTCTTTCTTGAGGAGACCGTGAGTGTTGTGGACAGAGCTGTGAATACTGAATCCTTGCAAACTTTGAGTTATCCTGTAACTTTTTCAGCAGAATCAATATGGAGACTATAGCTGGTAAAAATCCTTTCATCATCCACAGAAAACATGTGACAGTATAGCAGTGGTATAGTTGGTCTATACTATACTGCAGACTGTCTTGGCACCTGAAAAGATGACTGCTTTTTCCTCCAATTAAATGATAGGCATACAGTATGTGCTTAACCATGTTCTTAATTGTTTTGTAATACACGCATGGAATAAATGGCCTTATGTGCTTTGCTGAGTCAGGATTTTGGTGGATTCCTGTACTCATGTTTCATGATATTAACTCTCAGTATCAGTGTTCGTTCTTTCTCTTAATAGCAATAAAGTCACAAAGCAATTATACTTCCACAAGCTGTCCTTTAATAACCTTTGTCATTTGTCAGAATGCATTAGGCCCTTGCAAATTTTTAAAGACAAGCTATTGGTCTTCATGAACTAATAGAGTGCTCTGATGTGCCAGCTCATCTGACTTGCCAAATTGCTGTTGTTTCAGAGGGGAGCTCACTTCAGTGTCAAGAAATATTTTACTCCTCTTACTACTAGAGCAAAGGATTTTCGAACAAGATTAATATCTGACTAATCAACAAACAGTGCTCACTGGAACCGTCTTGGCCTTCCAGTCCTGTAAAGTTTTATGTTTCAAACTTTTCAATTGTCTTTGGATGTGAATGTAATTTATGTTAAGCTAGAAAATGCATAGTGATGTTCATGTGCTAAATTGCAATGGTTTTATCATAAGCATGTATTTATGATACTACACCTGTATTAGTATTTGGGACTTCAGACACTGTTATACTACAAAGGTATAACTGTGATTCTGTCTTCTCCAGTTATTTTGTTTCTTAAATTAGTGTTACAGCTACAAGCAGCCAATGCGTATTCATCCTCGTGATTTGCCAGCATGAAGTGGATATTTGGAGTTTGCATGTTCTTAGGTTATCTTTTGTCAAAGTAAATGTGTGGGAAGGAGGGCAACTACCAGTAAATTTGTTTAGTATTTTCTGAGTCTAATGTTAAGGTTTAAAAAAAGTGATAATTCACTTGTAGTTGTGATAACTAACTATATACATTTCCATTCACGCCTGACAACCCCTTCAACAGATAGAGTTCTGATGCTTGTAGTACTTACTGCATCTCTGCTTCAGGGATTGCTTTCTTCTTGGTTAGATCATGTTGAAGCCTGATGGGTCACTTTTACTTGTAGATGTGTACACTCCAGTATTCAGTACCTGGGTACACAAAGAGACAGATTACATGTATAGAAGCCAGTCAAATAAACGTGCTTTGCTGTTGTCTGACTGAAGCTGGATAGCAATATATACAGTTTGTAATAAAAGTAGCATGTGTTCTTTCAAAATAGATTATTTTTAGCATTGTTACTACTTGGAAAGTAAAGCTTTAATATAATCTGCATCCCACATTTCTAGCTGTTCTGACAGGGTTAGACTGGTGACTATGTACATCGTTAATGAACAATATAATTCACAAGGAATACATTCAAATTAGCAGGTAAGCAACTATTACAACAGTTACTGACTTTGATGGAAGTGTTTTGTATTGTGGTCTCTTATACCTTCTTTGAAGCAAACTTTTTTTCTTCTTTTAATTGCTTATCCTGCCTGTGCTACTTCCATATTGTAACAAACTGAGCAAACTGTCCAGCAGGGAGATTTCATTTTTGTGTTGATGGTGTTTATTCTACATCTTTGATCTCTCTGTTGCTTGCATGAATATGCACGTATACATAGTCTGCTGGAATTCAGTCTCATTGCTGAGCTGTTAATATTGCATGTGGTTTTTATTTTTATTTTAAAAATATCCATCTAGCAACTGAAGGCGAGTATTCTGTTGAAGGATTAGAAAGGTTCAAGGTTCTTGAAGTTGGCACATCCTGTGGAAAAGACAGGTCAATTTTTTCACTGTGGGCATTTGTCTCTCATAAGCTCATAAATTGCTCTTGAAGCTAGATAGAAAAAATACTGAAGGCAACATCATATTTAAGAGTTTAAATGTGCTGATTGGAGTGTCTGAGAGTCTAACCTCAGGCAAAAGGTCTCCTATTCAGTCTTTTTGACTGATGTGGAGTGGTCCACTGTTAATAATTTAGTTTTGAGACCTACTAAATAAAAAATAGGAGACTCATAGCATCAGTATCACTGTTGATCTTACCTAGAAAGTATGAACACATTGTGTTTTGATGTATGTTTCTATTTTTCACACACTTAACTGTTCTCTGTTGTCACCACTGCATCTGATTTTTTTTTTTTCTTAATGAGCAATGATTTTGTATCTACAGAACACATAGCTTGCCCTGCAGGACCTTATGTTCATTTTTAGTCTGCTCTGTGTAATAAATAAAAAATGGTAACACTCTGCCATTAGCTGTTTTACATGCATCACTCCTGACCATGCTTCTGAGTAATCTGGTAAAGAGTGTGATCATGTCTTCAGCTTATAGGCCTAGAATAATTTATTCTCTTAAATTAACCTAAAATATGTTACATTTTTTACATTTAATGTGTGTTGGGTTTTTGTTTTGGTTTGGTTTCTTTGTTTGATTTTTTTTTTTGCCTTTTTTTTGTGTGTGTGTGAGTTAAAAGAAACATGGCAATTTGTCTGTGGGAGAACCAGAACAACAGTCCACTTCCACTTTCGAAATGGAATGAACTTTGGTAGCAGCTGTGACATTGCTTATAGTTCATATAATATTCACTAAAATAAAGATTTATAAAACTGCACATTTTAAAATTGTTCTCGAGCATCCTCAGATCATGATAAACTAGTTTAGCTGTACTATTCTGAAATTGGTGCTCAAACACAGGAGGAGGGAAGGATGATTGGGCAGTCACTGGGGCTTCAGAAAGTCTTGATTGTGTCCCTGTTAAAGAGGTGATGTTTTATCCTTCTAATTGCCTCAGAAGTGTTACTGTCTGTGCCTGGCACTTGCTAATCCACATAGAACATATAGAATCATAGAATAGCTAGGGTTGGAAAGGACCTTAAGATCATCAAGTTCCAACCCCCATGCCATAGGCAGGGACACCTCACACTAAACCATGTCACCCAAGGCTTCATCCAACCTGGTCTTGAACACTGCCAGGGATGGAGCATTCACTACTTCCTTGGGCAACCCATTCCAGTGCCTCACCACCCAAACAGTGAAGAATTTCTTCTGCATATCCAATCTAAACCTCCCCTGTTTGAACTTTAACCCATTATCCCTTGTCCTGTTACTACAGTCCCTAATGAAGAGTCCCTCCTCAGAATCTCTGTAGGCCCCTGAACTACTGAACTACATAGCAGAATGTGAGAATGTGTTTTTAACAATTGTCTCTGGAGGCTCACTTGACTTTTTAGGGCATCTGTACCACATGGCAATTTTGATATTTTAGTTAGGTCATCACATTAGCTATTTAAAAGTGCGTCAGGAAAGTACATTGTGTGCCTTGTCTCTTCATTTCTTAAGATGATAACAGAGAAAAGAATGTGTGGAACAGGTCTACTCATTTTATTTGGTACTTAATACTGTACAATTGAACATGGTTGCCAGGATTCCCAGTATGGGAGGTGAGAAGGTAATGAGACAAACTTTTTTTCTTGAATTTGGAGATTGTTTTTGTGTGCATAAATGTGAATTTTCTTGAGTTATTCAATCATGTTCCAGCTTTACTATTGTGGTATATCAATCATACTGTAAAATAGGAGAAATTGACCCCATTTTCTGACAGATTAAGATGCCTCAGGGCATATTTGTGCTACTTCTATGACATGTGGAATAGTCTGAAGTAGCTTTTTGAACATTTAGGCTGAAGAGGTCAAAAAGCGCATCAGGCTGCCTTCAGTCTTGGCTTTCTATGCAGTCTTCTGGGAGAAGTATTCAGAATATCTACATAAAGAAGTCATTGTAAGTGGATTGAATACTTCCTACTGCTTAAAATACTGGTGTCACAGGTCTTGAAATGAAGAAGTCAAATGTCTAAGGAACTATGGAGAATGAAAATTCTTATTTCTATCTCAGTGATGTTTTTTTTGGCTGCTCCTTCCATGTATTGCTGTTTGTACTGTACTGCAAACTGAAAATTGTGTAAAAAATTTGTAACCTAGATAGAATTTGTAAGCCCTGTTTTCTCAAATTGAAGCACGGTACTTAATTCCTCTTCAAGAAAACAACAAAGTTGGCATCTCTGTTTCCATTTTTATCTTCTTTTTTTCATACCAGTCAGTGAAACAGTAAAGGGTCCTTACCTGGCTATATCTTGACGATAGATCCTGAAATCTGGTTATGGTGTCATTATTTCAGCTTTTGCTTTTCTTGTCTCTTAGTCTTTCCCAGTGAGGTTAGCCTGAATGTAATATTTCTGAATGTCCTTTTCACAGCAAGGCATTTTGAATAGCAGTGATATAACAATTATTTGACACTTAGACTGAGCCTGTACCTCCTTGGTTTCGTATAAGTGTTGTCTTTTTTCCCCTAGAGCCTAAAAGGACCTTCTTGAAGGCTGATTGTACTTCACTGATAGACCTTTAATTTGCTACCATCTCTTATTCACATCCTTTCTTTTCTTTTTTTTAATACTGTTTGATTCTCTAAAAAATAATTGACGGTTGAGTTATGCACAGCCAAACGGACCAACCCTTCTCCCCCTCCCCATAATCTTAAAGTTGATTAACCAAAGTGATGAATAAGAAAATGTGGATGTTTTATACATTACTTAACCTCTGTTTGCCCTGCACTTGCATTTGTAAAATAGAGACTTAAATGCTAATCCACACAGAACACTGAAGCTTAGTGCATGTTGGTAAATCACAATTGCCCAAGATACTACAGAAATACCTTGTTGATATTATCTGAATTATGTCATTGTTTGGTCAAAAATTAGAATCAAATGTGTTCTTGCTTGTGCTGCTGAATCTGTGGTTCAGGGTATTGTTTTCCGGCTACGGTGATCTTACAACATGCTCAAGTTGGTAGGGGTCTGTGTTTTGATAACATTGGTGCAGCATTTTATTATTAAGCAAAGACAAAATTATTTCTGGTCCAAGAATTACAAACCATGTTATGTACTTGCTAAATAGAGTTAAATTTCTCTTCCCTTGTTTCCCAAGACAATTGCAAATTAACACTAATAAATCACATTGCAGCAGTTTGTAAGACGTGAAAGTATTTTAATAATTAAATAGTTCTTTTCAGCTCCCTCTTCCTTTTTTTTTTCTTAATGCGGTGATTTTCTAGATTCAAAATCAGCGTGTCTCATGCATGCTACCTATAATATATAGTTGTTTCAAATCAGCTTTACTTACTGAGCTTTTTCTAGTAATGGAGCTCTGTCAGCAAAAAGCATATGCACCAGCAAATGATGAACGATGGACTTGTGTCAAATGGAAGCTTGAAAGGTGCTTCTGTTGTTAGATGGATTAGTCTGAACCAGGAGTTCAAAACTCCTCAAGTGTAATTGTTTCAGAGAAAAGCTATCCCTGGATTGATAGGCGAGGGTAAGCACTGAGAGCTGGAGGAAGAACTACTTCATCAGATGAAAGTGAGGGTTTACTAATTCACCCTAAGGATAAGCTTTGTTGTCGTGAGATTGCTTACTTGATATTTCTGTGAGGTTTTTTTTTTTTTTTTTAATGTGAAATTTGCAGATTTAACTTTGTGTCAGTGAAGGATACTGATATTTTGGGATTTTTTTTCTTCCAAAATTAGAAAGCTTAATTCTAGTTATGTGGCTACTGGCAACAATGATTTAAAATGATCTGTTACAGTTTTTATATGCGTTCTAAAAATCTTTCTTGTTTCAGTAATCATTGTGTTAGCTATGAAACCTCTTTAATCTGCTATAGTTGTTCTATCAGAAGGTGGTTAAGATAATTAGAGATAACTATTTCAGTGCAAGACATTCTTGTGCATAGTGTTTGTAAATTGTAATTTTATAGAAATAGAATTCTAATACTGTAGTTCATTGTTAAATATATTGTGCTCTCATGTAGTTACTGTGTAAATCTCATTGGGAAGAAAACAATTGCAGGGGGAGGTATTTACATTAGGAATTAAACTTTTAAAATATTTTCCCTGATTTTTATATATTGTTTTGGCTGTGCTTCAAATGGGTGTGCCCATAAGAGTGCTCAACAAAGGAATATCTATAAGCAGGGAGGCTTTCACTGCTCCTCAGTCTTTCCATTGTGCCACTTTTTCCTTCTCTTCTGCTTCTTTGCAATTGTTAGCCTTCATGTGAACTGAAAGGTACTTCAAAACACTGGAAGAAAATAGTCTGAAAGCTTCATGTGCATTTGCTTCATAGTAAAGAGGAGCGAAGAAGCTGAAGACTTTTTCCAGTGACAGGTGTTTGTGTGTCAGAGCAATGAATGCTTTTGATGGCAAACCCGCTTGCTTTTCTTCATTGCACTTTTTCTAAATATTGAAAAAAAAAGGCAAATTCTGACAACAAACCCAAAAATTCTCCAAACTGTATAATAGTAAGCTTGCTTTATTTATTTGTTTATGAAGAAATTTAAATTATTTCAATGGCTATTCACTTTCTTTCTGTGTGTGGCGAAAAAAAGACAGCAGTTGAGAAGTGCCTGGGAAAGGTGAAGGCAGTTCTGAGTTGTATTTCTCATTACAGAATCATAGAATCCTTATTTTACAAAAATATTGTCATCTGATGATTGGCTGATGCAAAGTTGCACTGTGTTACAGATTGCAAATCTTTCTTCTTCAGTACAATATAAATTGCTAGAGCCCCATCTTAGAGAGCGTAAAACTATTCTAAATCACTTCTTGTTTTTAAAAATTGTTTTCACACTTTTAAATCCTATTGTGCAAGTATATTAGTGTGGCACATGTCTGTCTCCCTTATTTGCTTAGTTTGTAATCTGACTAAAGACAGTAATTGAAGATTATTTTGCAGGTGTTAAATGTTCTGATCTGTGGTTGTTTTTATATGCTAAGCCATGCAATGAAATCGCATCATGTGGAACTGTAGATGCATCAACAGAACAGTCAAATTGAGCACGTGGAAGAGATTAAAAACAAGAGTAGAGAAAAATACAACTTAGGTAATAAGCCTGTTCTTTCAAACAGAAGAAAAACTCCTCCTATTTAACATGAAAACACAAAATGTTAAAAAATTGGTTGCAATTAAGTTCATTTTTTCTTTCAGTTAGCAGTGGAAGCAATTTGAGTGATGATAAAAATTGTGCTAAAGTGAAGTCTAAACTTATGTAGACAAATGTTTTACAGAAGTGCTGGGCTATTCATCCATGCAGGAGAATGAAACAGATGCTATGTAAATTGTGCTGCAGAGCAAAACTGACCCAGGAGCATAAACCAGCCTTCTCCAGGAATACTCCAAATCACAATGGGTGGAAAAAACAGATATGTAACTATGGAATAATAGGTTATTCTGAATGTGTAACAGGTTTAAAACAAAAGGGTTGTCATCTTCTACCTTAAAGCAGTTTCAATACATATGATCTGGTTTTCACTATATGACTTTTGTGGATAACTTTTAAAAATGTTGTAACTTTTCTTTGATGGACAAATGAAGTATTATTTCAGAATTTCTGGAAATTTTAACTTTTCTGTATGTCTAAGATTTTATAATACTCTTCCTTCAAAGCCTCCTAAAAGTTTTCTGAAGGTCAGGCTTTTTTCAAATGTATCTTTTTATTTGTGTCACTTAATGTGAAATAGTTAATTCACTACTATGTTTGAAATGGATTGCCAAGTAATGCGAGAGCCTGGTTAGTATTGAGTCTTAAAATACCTAGACTTCTGAAAGTCTCAGTATAATACTGAACCTGATAGTCCTGCAAGTGGAGAAGAGTGAGTGTGCTCTTGGGTTCCTCGAGTCACTCACATGATGGGGAAGGGAGCTGGTGTCTTCCAGCATGGTCCTTTTGAGCACAGGGCTGCACCAGCTGACACATCCCTCCCTGTGGTGCTGGATGCTTGTGGGTCAGGCTGAGCTGGCTTGTGGACCTCTCACAGGTGCCCTGGATCAGGTTAGAGGCCAATGGGTATGCTGCAAATGTGGTGTTGTGAGAGTTTGTGCTGGAGAGGTCAAATGAATGACTTCTTAGGGATTACACAATCCCCAACAGTTCTGAAGGAGTCTGAGAAGACAAGTTAGGTGTTAGGGCACCCAAACAGTGGACGTATTGACTGGTGAGAATGCACAGACCAGCTCTACAGAACCTTTTGTCATAAGGAAGGTGAGTTTTGCATCTTGGCTGAAGCTGCTGTATTGCTGTGCTTTTCTATTCACCCCAAAAGCTTGAGGTAAATTTCTTGTAGAAATAACACCATGGTAGTAGGAAGGTGCAAACATGATTGCCTTCTGCATTACATTGCATAATGGCATAAAAGTGTAAATTTTAAACCCAGCATATACAATACTGAGGTGTAAATTTTGATCGAGCTTCAGCATTGGCAAGGTTACTGCATAGTTTTAACTGTCACCTATATAGGAATGATATATCTGTAAGTCCAGGAGCGCTGCTTGGAAGCTAAAGCAGCTCAACAGCAGGAGCTCTTGTGGTGGAAGAAAGGTATATCTGAGTACCCAAACTACTAAAGAGGTCTTAAAGGAGTAGTGAAAACCCTTGCCAGTGAGATGGGAGTTTTTAGCCTGGGCTGTCCTTTTAGTGCTCCCTTAAAAAAAAAGAGTGTGACCTGGAGTCATGTGGCCCTTGTCTCATGTGAAACTGTACTTTGCTCTGTTTAAAATGTTTTCAGAAGTGGACTGTTTTCCACCCTCCCCCATAGCTTCCTCTTTATGTTAAAGCTATAAACCAGTGATATGCCTGAGTAGAGCTAGTCACAGATGCTCTGCCAGCATGTGACTGTTGTGCCTGAGCCTTATCATTCCTGCTAACTGACCCTTTTACTAAAAGTTTAATAGGGGATAAATTCACATGTGAATTCATAATCCCCTTGGTTGTGCCAGAAGGATTCCTTAACAAGCAGGCAACAAAGAGAATCTTATACAGCTAGAGTTTTTATTCTTCCTTCTTTTCATTCTCTTTCCAACTTTATTGGGTAAACTACTTCAAGGATGTGTCTTTAACTGTCATTGCAATATTTGTTTGTGCATAAACCTAAACAAACAAAGGCAATATATTCAGTGTGGCTTTCAGAGCAGCTCTGTGGAAGGAATTGAATACATTTTTTAGCTATTAAGTACTATAGGTGGAAATATTGCATCTTCCAAATATTTATTATTTAGTATTTATACTTATTCACTGTAACTTAAAAATAATTTCTTTTATAGCATTGTATCATTTGAAACTTAAATGAAGTGGTTATTGTGTGATATTAGTTCCTGGGGGCTTTTGCATTGTTTCAGAATCTCGTATGCTGTTTGCTACTGTTACCTAGAGAAGTCTGTAAATGCAGGTACTGCAAATAATTTCAGTAGAAAACACTTTTAATCAACTTGGTTACTGATATTTTGAGTTTGAAAAAAGAAAATTGTCTCTCTCATAATGTTCTGTTGAAGTGCCTTTAAAGTGATGATATCATCACTTCAATGCATCTAACAGCTTTAGGGTTGCAACGTTTATTGAGCAATGCTCATTGAAAGAATATTATTGATGTCTGGAGGCTTGCTACTTTTATAAGAAGGATACTGCTTTTTGTAGCCTCCGTGAAATAAAGCTTTTTTTTTTTTTTTTTTTATTTCATACTGTATTTCGGGCATGGAAAATGAGGAAATATGCATCATCTCTTTACAGTACTTTGTTTTCTGAACAAAAACCTACTGGGGTATGCTGAATGAAATGTTCTTAGAAGCTCTTGTTCCAGAGTCCCCGCTTTCCATAATTCCATTTTATATACAATCTGTATGGTGCAAAGAGGTTAAATCCTGCTGCTCCTATCAGTGGGCAACTATATTTAAATAATACGTTTTCCCCGTCAGGCCTATCACATTCTGGAGGTTTCTATAACTTCAGAACTTGGCATTTCCTCATTGGAACCAGTGAAAGGTGGTTTTGTTTTGTTAAACTTTAGTGGAAGTTGGATGCAGCTTCTTTTGCAGGAGGTGATCCAGTGTAAGTATACTATCCAAAGAGGGAGAGGCAGGGAATATGTGTGTATGTAGGGAGGGTGTGTACACGAATAGGAGGAGGTGTATTTGGAGTGAGAGCCGGGTTGCGAGATCAAGAAAGTCAGCTGTGTGGAGTCTCAGTAGTTAATAGCGAGGTGTTGCTGACACTGTCTTGTTCCGACTCTGGGTTTGGGTTTTCTTTTTTTGTTTGCTTTTTTTGGTTTGTTTCTGAATCATTTGAGATATTGTGCACTGAAATATTTCAACTTCTGAAATACAATAGATATGTTATATTCCAAAAATTCAGCAACTGACTTCCCTTTCCTCTCTGCTCCTCCTGTTCTCTCTCCACCCCACTCCCCAAGTTGAACTGTTTTAGGGACCAGTTTTCCCCTTAATAGCTCTTTGGAGTTACAACAGAGTTAATTTGGAAGGAGCTTTTCTGTATTTTATGATGATAGTTCTAAAATGAACCATGGTTTTGATGATGGGTCTGAAAACAAACTTTAGTTCATCAAATTTGGGCAGGTGATACTACAGTGTTTTGGCAGCTGCTGTTAATATCTTTGAGAACCTGTATGTTATCCAGCTCCACAGTGCTTGAGATTCAGACAAGTCATAGTTAGCAGCCAGCTACTGTTGAAAGATGGTAAAAAGAAGGCTGAGTTTAAAGGTATAACAAAACTGGGTTGTAATTTACAAATGAAGCTTCAGAAAATAGAGACAGCCCTGGGACCCTTCGGAATTTGATTCCAAACTTTGCTCCATTCTTTTTGTTGCTTAGGAAAAGTCAACAGCAGATAAGAGAACAGCATGCTTGAAATACTACATTTTGGTTGACTGAGGGGTTATGGCTTCAGAAAAGCAGCCTTAGCAAACTTGAAATTTGGACCTTTCTGCAGATCGGAATTAGGCAGAAAACATGCCTGCAGTGTCCTGGCAGTCACTGAAAATAATGTGTAGATGCTTGTTTTGCTGAATCTTCATTTTGATCGTATACACTCATTGATCTCAAAAATACTTATTCAATTTTATGGTTGCCACAGAGGTATTAAATGTTGCTGTTCTAGTGGCATTTTTCTTTATATCTAGTGCTGTGAATAGGAAGCCTAGTAAGTGTACCTTACTGTAAAGGTATGATTTACATTCTGAGATTTTAAGCGATATATGGGCTTTCAGTATACAAGTAATAAAGGCAGTTTGGGTGACCATTTATGAAAGTGATTGCTACAATAGTACTTTCTACAGGTTTCTTACATGATAAGCATTTCTATTTCTGTGTAAGACCTCAATGCAAACTGTACAGTAGTGTCCTAAGCTGCTCCAAAGAGATGATTAAAAACTTCTCCCCAGAAATTAATACCACTGTATTTTTCAGAGTCTCTGAAGTTCACAGTGATTTGCATTGATTGGTAGGAGAATTACATCAGTCCTACAAATACCATTGAAACTGCAGATTTATGAGGTTATTAATTCATTTCCTAAATCAAAGAAGAATATTATTGCAGGAATGTGTAGCATTTGAAAAAATCATGTGTCTTTTCACACTCTGAAGTAGGATGCGGTTGCTGGTTGGGTATTTGAGTGTTCTTGGGGTTGTTTGCCCACTCAGGGAAGTATGGGTCTGAACTGTCAGATTATTAAAGCAGCGTCCTAATGGTGGTAGACATAGAGGTGTGAATACACACGACTCTTTTGTGCTCGGGTTTTGCTGTATGAACATGTCAAGTAACGTCACCTTCAGTCTCGCCTCCCTGCTGAGCCCCAAACGAGTAACCCTTCATCACTGTGAAGGGTTGGCAAGTTCTTAGTGGCCTGTTTTTTGTTTTTAAAAGCTGTCACAACAAGTGTCCCTGGGAATGCTTGGAAGAGACAATTCTGTATCCTGTTGATATCTGAGCATTCTGGATCATGGAGGTTGGGTGCTGTAATTGCACATGAGCAATTAGATGAGAATAATGGAAATATGAAAGGGGATGTGCCTGGAAGGAGAGGCTTGAGATTCTTCAGGACTAGCTGTGGAATCTGGTTTGAATCTGTAAACACTATTTGTAGGGTGTAGGTGGTAAACTTTTACCACAGTGTGATTTTAAATGGCAGTGCTCCAGAAAGCCTTGCTAACTTTTTTCCACAAAGTGACTTAGGCACGTGCAGCCCAGACTCTTTTTTGGGAAAACTAGACTAAACCTGAAAGCTGTATTCTAGATTTGCACAGAGTGAGCTTTAACCTCTAGTGAAGATGTAATGATTGAGGCCTTTGAATATCTTCAAACCATGTGAGTAGTGGCCACACTTTCTGGGGAGAGGATTTAGTGGGAGATGAATAATGGAAGAAGTGTCATGGCAGATTATTGGAAATGGGAGGATAGTGACAGTATTATGTTTCTGACAGCTGAGCTATATTTAAGACCAAAATTGCTTTGTTACTGTGCTGAACAACAGATCCCAGTGCTACAAGTATACGTGCATAGGTGTGAAAGTTGTTTGTGGTGCATGCTTTATATACAATGATAAATGTCATCACAGAAGAGCATGTAAGCAAGTTAGTAGTATAGACTGTGCTGGTTGCAAGGAGAGCATCTTGTGTGGGCCTTTCTCCATTTTTTTGTTCCTTAGGGCAAGTAAGTTGTTAATAGTAAATTAATTTTGGTTACAATTTTAGTAGAACCCCCTGTGCCAGAGGATCTTGAGGCTTTTTTAACTACCAGTCACTTCACCCATACTCACTTTGTCCACCTCTGAAAAGCAACAAATCACATTAAAATTCTAGACAACTAGCTAGAAAATTAATTTAGCTTCATCTTCTGACCTTTTCTCCTTCAGTGATGAAATTGATTGCAATTTTTGCAAAGTTACGTGAGCATTAGGTAAATATCTTTGTCATTGCAATCTATGTGTTTTAGGGTGTGTTTTAAAATCCTCTTCTGCACCATGTCACAGGCTTTTATAGGCCCTCTGTTTCTCTGGGCATATGGCACATGGCCAAAGGGCAATTATATTGCGAGTAAAATGGTGCTTTACAGAATTTTTTGGAAATCACACTTCCACTCTTTTATTCCAACAAGTTTTTGTTTATTTGGCCCATTATTTTTTTAATGCTTTCAGTGTAGCTGATTCATATTATCCACCCAATAAAAAAAAAAAAAAAAAAATAATCTAATACCCTAATGCTGATAAATGGGTGGTAGCACTCATGGTATGCCTTTCGTTTATCAAGATACAAAGCTTTCTGAGGAATTGTCTTTCATGTTATTAATACTGAATTTAATTTGGTCTGTAATTAATTTTAGCCTAAGTTAAATAGGTATAACAGAATTTTTTGCTCTTTTTCTTTCGCCCTTGCTTCCTGATACATTTTTTGCAATAGCAGTGTATTAGAGGTAGATTTGCAGTTTAGAGAGTTTTACTTCTTTAATGTTGTCAGTGGTGGTCTAAAAGCGCTGTCCAAATCAAACTACAATATTCTACACTAATCTCACTGGTTTTGATATTTAAGCAAAGCCTATATGTCATTTTTTTTTTTTTTTAACATTCTGGTTCTGAGTCTGTAAATGAATTTGCAGGGAGCACGAATGGACAATGAAGTGACTGTGATATAGCATTAAATCATGAAAAGTTTGCTGTATATTTTATAATCTATGTTTAGATGGTACAAATTGTTCTCGTGTGAAAGCAGAACTCTGCTAGCTAATGGTTTGTCTTGTAACATAGCTGCTGGTATGCTAGTCTTCAAGAAAAACGTAAGCAAATGGAAGCTATGCAGGTGGTTTTATCAGCTGAGCTGCATGGAAGCAGAGCAGAAGTCTTCTTTCTACTCTTAGAGATGCTGCTTGTTTACTGTGACTGGTAATAGTCCTGCTATCTGTTTGTCTTGAATTTCTATTCTTTATCCAGTTTCTCTATGCCTGTGATAGTAAACCAGCTAGGAAGAGCTTATGCTGAGAAGATATATTCATTGTGCTGTGGCAAGTGGCTAGCTTGTTTCCTTTCAATGTTCTCTTACAACTTTTCTAATACCAGTTATCTGTAATTGTTTGGGTGTCTGGTATGCATTATTTCTTGCCATTTTAATGAAATATTACAGTTATTAACTATGGCTACTGGTTTATAGTGGCTGTAATCCTTGAATGTTGTCTGTTATTGTAGTTTAGGACCACTTTGTTAGAGCATTAGCCACCTTCTGGTTTCCATCAAGGTGGCTGTCTAATGGATCATTAGCTGCTAGTGAGGCCTGGGTCCTTGGGGACTTGCTGGGTACAGCAGTTGTGGTATGAGAAGTAAAGCCTGTAGAGCAAGCAGTCTGAATATAGTGAACCCTATAGCAGTGTAAAATGAAATTACTCTCTCCTTTTAAGTTCTTGGTTTTTTGCTATAACACTTTGTTGCCACAAGTGCTGTGCGTGTTTTAGATGCTCTGAATGGGCAGGTGTTGATTAAGTGGAGACTCCTGAAGCAAGTGTTACTGTTCTTTCCCCTGTTCAGGATGCTAATCTTGATACTACTCTTCAATAGGTATCATGTGCTGCTGGAGAAGATTGTTCTTATTTTCCTTACTAACTTTGAAGGCAACACATAACAATTATATGTAGGATATGCATGTTTACCCCACCTCTTTCTTTTGTGTTCACCTCCCCACAACTCTCCTCCAAATAAATGCATAGAACTAGCACAATACAAAGAACAACTGTTGAAACAAGCTTGTGGAGAGGGAGAGTTCCTGTCTGTGTATCTTCTGCTAACCTACAGTTTTCTGAGCTCTCTTCCTGTATTCCTGACCTTCCAACAGTGCAGTTATCATATGAACTTCCCTTTGTTGGAGATGCTTCTGTGGTTTGATCATTTCAAGCCTTACTCTTCAGCCTCAGTTTGATAGTTGGAGGCAACAAAGAGTCCTCATTAGGTTCCTAATTTAGAGTATCTTCTTTTTGTCAGTTAGGACTTGGGTCATTCAGAATTTGGTGAGAGGTGATCTGAGATTTCTGAGAAGTGTTCAGATCTTTGCAAGTAGCTAAATAGTTGGTCTTGTTCTGTCCTGTTTATCAGATTGTATGTGTCTTGGGTGTTTTTGCCAGATGACAGTTCTTAGATGTCTTTACCTGTGTTTTAAATTTCAGCTGAGAGACTTCTGTGGCTCTGACCTTGGTGAAATCCTTGTGTCAGGTTATATATAGTAAATATCACAGTTAAGGATAAACCAGTGATTTTTACTACAAATTGCTGCCACGGTTTATCAAGTATTAAGTCAGCGTTTTTCCTTGAGTTAGGATTTCATTTAGATGCCTTTTAATTTCAAAATGACAACATGTCCTGAAAAACCCTGGTTCAGTCCCTCAAAATATGAGTGTGGACTGTGAAATAATAATTACAGAGTTGAATCTCACTTGCAATGGGATCAAAATATTAAAGCCAGTGCTCAAGCAACAAAGGTCTGTCAGTGTTTGGCAAATACTGAACCTCCCAACACATTTCCCAGATAGAAGTACTCTTTCAAGCAGTGTATATGATGAGATATAAATCAGTTTAGAAGGCTGTAGTTGCTATTGGATTAAACTGTTTAAAATTGAGATGGTTATGTGCATGCTGGTTTTGACTGACATAAAACATGTAAACGGTTTATTTTCAGCAAATACTGTGGCACAATTATTTGACTGGTTCTTTTGGTTGGACATGCTATTAACTTTATTTGTAATTTAAAACTGACATATTTATTCTATCCAAATTAGGAGGGTAATGCAAATGTCAATACGTTTTTGGGGGAAAGGAAGAAAAAAAGAAGGAAATAGGAATTAGAATAATATTTAGAAATGTCAGATTTTTCAGAGGTGGGGGGTTGGGGAAAAGGGGAGTTGCTTTCAATTAGCTGTAACTGTTTGCCGACATGTTCCTGAGCACATGGGAGTACAGTCCTGTACAAATGACACAGTTCTCCACTGCACCCTGTTGATGCACAGTTTTAATTGTGTCAGGATTTAGTTACCAGGCTGATACACACAGCTATGCTTTAGAAATTCAGGATTTGTATCTCTTTCATTATCTGGTACTACTGAATTATGAGTATATTCTGTCACTGTCAGGTTTTCCTAATCTGTAAAATTACTTTAGTGTGGAAAAATGTTATTAATGTGTGTGTTTAATAATTACAAAATTGGTAAAACAAGCACTGTTTCTTGACTTTGGGATATTCATTTGGCCCTTTTACGCGAGCTCTTGGCTCTAAGAAGGAGCAAATTAAGCTGTTGTTGTTTTGCTTTCCCCCCGCCCCCATTAGCAATCATTCTGTTGCACACAGTCCGTGATAAATCAACCGCAGGAGCTTTAGAATTGCCATAACATGACATTACCTATCAGCTCATCAAGTCTGTGTTGACTCTGCGCCTTTTAGGCTGTATATTTCTTCAAAGTCTAGCGCCAGTTACTTAGTCAGCTCTAACTAATTTCAGAGTGGAAGGGAAACTTTACTGGAGTGCTGTTTGGGATCTGCTTTTTAATCCTGGTCTGTTTAATGTTTGCCTCCTGACATTCTAGGCCAGACATCATTTTAATGGTATGTGTGGTGATAAAGCCAATAAACTGTCAAGATGATTGATAATCTAAGCATTATAGCAATATGACTTTCCTGTTCTCCTCTGTGCTTTAGATGATGGTTTCCAAATTGAATTCTTACAGTGTGCTGTATGCTTGTTGGAGAGTCTCTGTACAAACAGTTGGAAGGAACTAGCCCTTGCTAATGCAGGCTTTTAGATTTCTGTAATTATTGGAAGGACTTTTAATTTGGGAAATGTTAAGTGGAAATTCTGACATTGGAATAGCCTTGGTCTCTAAATTTTGGAAATTCTGTTATTCCTGTGGCCACCTGGGATGAATCTCAAGATTTCATGTGGCCGATTGCTTTATCTGTGCTGTCTTTCAACTGGAGATAACAAAGCACAATGCAGTATGTGCGTGGCTTCTGGGTACCCTTAAGCAAATTCAGTGGCCGTTTTTCATCATGTTAATTGAAAGTCGTTGATCAGACTTGCTCACTTTTTATTTTGGGAGCTTGGAGGCAATTGATTTGTATTATTTTTACATGATGCCTAAAATTAATGATTTTCATATTGTACTTTTGTACTGGCCTCTGGACAGTGACAGAACCAGGACAAAAGAATGATGAATGTTTGTGTTTCGGACCTGCCTTGTGTGTGTGGCTTGTGTGTTTGCTTGTTTAAGTTTGAAAGCACATAATTTTCCTGATTGTATTTATTTATTATTTTTTTTAATTCAGAAGTTAGCTCTGTTGCACTAGCTGAAGAAATTGTACATGGGTAATCCTCATTAATGTACATCAGCTGATAAATCCTGCATACTTTCAGTGATCCCTTGTGCAGTGAGGTCAAACCAACTTGATATTTTTACTTAAACTGTGTACTTTTTCATTTTGTTTTTGGTTTTGTTTTTGGTTTTTTTTTTCCAGCTCAGCTTACTGTTTGGCCATTGTGGCCAGACCCCAGATTCTGGGCGTTCAAGTACAAATCTCACTTCAATGATATTCGGACTTTGGACAATTAAATATTACCCCCTCCCTAGTCCCCCCCTGCTTTGTTATAAATGTTTTCCCATTAGAAATTAATTGTTAATTATGTCATATGTGTGAATGTAAAGTTCTGATGCATTAGGAAAACTTCATTCAGTGGGTTTTCACTGCAGGGGCAGTCTGAGTGACTGAGATTAGCCAGAGGGACTCAGGCTTGAGAACCTCATGTGAACCTCACAAGGGTCAATGGGACCAAGTGCAGGGTCCTGCACCTGGGTCAGGCAATCCCTGGTATTAACACAGGCTGTGGGATGAAGGGATTGAGAGTACCCAGAGCAGAAGGACTTGTGGGTACTGGTGGATGAAAGATTGGCTATGACCTGGCAGTGAAAGCTTGCAGCCCAGAAGGCCAATTGTATCTTGGGCTGCAGGCAAAGAAGTGTGGCCAGTAGGGCAAGGGACATGATTCTGCTCTTCTGTTCTGATGAGACCCCACCTAAATTACTGTGTCCCACTCTGGAGTCCTTAGTACAGTAAAGATATAGACATGTTAGAAAGGGTC
>JBCJKH010036454.1:0-25065 GCA_039877255.1 Loriculus beryllinus
GGCATGGTTTAGTGTGAGGTGTCCCTGCTTATGGCAAGGGGGTTGGAACTGGATGATCTTAAGGTCCTTTCCAACCCTAACTATTCTATAATTCTAAATGCAACTTGGCTCTTCCTTGTTTGTTTTATTAAATAAAATAGGGGTGTGACTGCTCATCTGAGGAATTCACTTCATTAATACAGTTAAGTGGGCTTTGAAAGACACATACGAGATGGAACTTCCGCATACTTGTTTCCTATGAACTAACACCCTTGAACTCCTTTCACTGTGATGCAACAGGTATAGGCGGAAGAATTAGTACAAGGAAATGAACTGTTAAACAGCTTGCAATGCAACAGCAACACATACTGTTTTGGGAATATCTGGCCTTATGCTAATAGTGTCTTTAAAAACATATTCAGCTAATATCCTATGGTTTGACACCACACTATCACAAACAGGAAGGTTTGGCTCTTTCCACATTGTAAACTGTTGTTGAGCTGTATGAACAGATACGTACAGACACACCTCTTCTGCACAGTCTTTTCTAAGAAGCACTATGACAGAAACTGGTGGCTCTTCCAATGCCACCCGTAAAGGTTTGGAAAACTCCTAACAGGAAGAAAAATGTGGTCTCACAGAATGACCAACTTAGATTACAATCAGGAAATCAGGGTAACTGCATTTTTTTCCAATAGAAAAGAGCTGGTTTGGAGGAAATGTCTGGAAGTTTACACAAATGAGCCTCCTAACCTTCCTTTCAGTAAACCTGCTGTTGAATGATTTATGAAAAGAAATTTTGCAGGCAGCCAGGCCCAGAATTAGAGATGTGTTTGTACCTTAACTCTCCCTTTAATATATGTATTAGTCCGATTTTAAGTACATCAGCAAAGGTGATCTTACCACTCATACAGTATCGATTCATAGCACGTACTGGAAAAGGAGTGTTTGAATGTAATTTCAAGCCTTGTGTCAGAAAGAACTGCACAAAAGAGAAAAAGCTAAAGTCATAAGTTTCCTGACCTCTGAGTGCTTGTGTCTGCCAAATATACATTAGCTCAGCTTTTACATCTAATATGAAAAACCTAAAGTCCTGCCAGCACATATTCATTCAGGTATTAAAACAACTAAGGATAGAACAGTCAAAAGAATGAACTCAGCCAGGTCTTCTGCAAACTGTGCATTTTCTAGTGTTAGAGGCAAAAGGAACAACCTGGGTTAACATTTGGGGTGTTACAATATGAAGTAGATAAGTATTTAATTTGCCAACTAAAGTTAACATGATCTGCTACAACAAATGTACTGGCTGCACCTTGTCCGATACCAGTACAGCTCCCACCTTTCAGGTGAACTCATTCATTTAAAGCTAATCTGTGGTACTCCAAATCGTGCGGAAGAAATGTGAACAACAAGAGTCCCCCAGTGGTAAAAATGCCTCAAAGGAAACTTCTCTTCCCAAATACCTACTACACAGTATTTTGGGCAGCTTGCCAAAACCTTGTCTCTAAATAGCTACAGAGTGATTTAAAGATGTGCTTAATACTTTTGCCACTCTTCAAAAATAAACAGCTCAAAAGAACACATTTTCTGCACACATCTGTGAAGTTAACACCTTTACAAAAACCTTTCTAGCTTTCCTGTTGCAGTCGAATAAATCATTCTTAATATGCACAGTAATTTCTAATTTTTATTTAAATACTTTTCTGTTATTGCATCACAGCACACAACAAAAAGTCATTAGCCAGAATTAGACCACTGCACTCAGCTACAATCTGGGGAAAAGATGATATGTGAAGTATTACCCTGAAATACCAAGGTTTTCTGAGTTTAAACTTATTTCAAATCTTGCAAATCCTTTTAAAATTCTGAAAAACCTAGAGGAAGAGTAAGTAAGAAACCCTAATTCTCTATGACACGCTCCTTGAGACTCTCATCTTGTTCAACATGTAGCACTCCTGCTCAGGAACATTATGAATTGTCACCCCAATCTATCAGCGACACACTCTGCCATAGAAGTAGTACAACCTGCTCCGTAGATAGAGGAGCTATCTGTTACAAGCACTTTACGCGTCTCCCATTCTGATAGCTGCAGTGGGAAGTAACTCTCTGCACCACAGCCAGGTCTAGAATCATTTATTACATTTCTCAGTCTGGCTAAAGACAGAGACTAGGCACTTTAAGTACTCTACAACCTTGAATATTGACTCCTTACAATGCAATCCCGAGTCCTTCAATTAGCACATGTTACTGCTCATGGGAAGATAAATATTAGTTCTATTTTATTCTTTTGTACTAAAATAATCAATTCCATAACTTATAAACTATATTTCTCTTCTCAGTCTAAACAAGGTATTGCATAGTGCCTGTGCTGCAGAAATCTGAGATTTTTTTTTCTCAAGATCCTGCTAAGAACAGCTTTAGAGAAGACATTGCCATTTACGAAATCAATTTCTTTTGCCTCCTGTTATAGTGTCCTAGGTAGTCACTCCTTGATTGCCTTTTAGGTATGATTTTAATTTTATTATGTCTGCTTCTGTAGGATTAAACACATTTATATCATTGAATTAGTTTAAAATAATGATAAAAATCAGCATGTGCAGCTAAAAATACAATTCTGAAAGGCAAAATAGAATGTTTCTTATTTTCTTAGCTCAGCAAATTACTGATATCAGAAAGATTCTTATGGTGACGTTTTTCCTTTAAAGCAGTACTGAAAGCTTGCAACATTTCAATCCTTGACTTGCCACAACAGGAAGAAGAGACCTCTCTTTTTAATAATCTAAGGAATTTATAAACTTACTTGCAATTAGCATAAACGAAAGCGAATATCAGACTTCTAATTATTGCACAGCAATGGAGCACCTAAGCCCTAAAGATGACAGCTTCACAAGTGCAACCATTCTCCATCTTGTTAAGTGAATGACTTAGATAATTAAGAACACTGCAGAGTGGCTGCTTGCAGTGGCTATCGCTAGAAGTCATCTGTTTTCAGAAGTATCCCAGTAATGTCAAAGATGCCCAGATACTGACACATGTTTTTAATTAATAAATATATAAATAAAGCTCACTCGTCACAATTATTCAATGTTTATGGCTGTGGTTATGTCATTAACTATGTCTTTAATATATTGAGAACATCACCTTTTAATCGTTAGTTCAAATACGGTCCAAGAGGGTAATGACTGAAAGGGTTTATATAGTTGCATGGTGAACTACACAGGAAAAGCCAGAGGGGAAGGGGTATGTTAAGGAATAGATATCTCAGCTCCAGAAACCACCATTATAATTGGCACCTTCTGTAAGGAGGGGAAGGCCTGAGTAGGGAATGAAAAATGACCTACCTTCCCATTTCTAGGACTACTGGAGCCCTGCTCTAGCAGCATATTGATTTGCTCAGCTCTGCCAGGCTGGAGATGTTGGAGGACTGACAATATCATTTTGCCAAAAGCTAAGACATTTGGTACCATTTTTCTTCAAAAAGGCTAATTCTAAATTTATTCTCATTTATGCTTTTTAATCTTCCTACAGCTGTTAGAGAAAGGTCAAGGGCACGAAGATAAGATATTTTTAGCTACACAGCAGAAATGTCTTAAAAAGCTAAATGAAGCTCCAAGTCAGATTCAAATATTCACTAAATTAAACTGTATGCTTTCCTTTGTAAACATTAACACAGCTAAGAGTTTATACATTCACTTTCTACCCAACCCAGAAGAGATATGTTTAAACTGTGCAAAAACATAAACCATAAACCACCCTGTTCAACAATTCTCACACCAGTTTATAGACAAGATTAAGTACACTAATACACCGCATTTCTTTGCAATTTTCCTTTCATTTTCTATTGCGAAGGTGGGACATTTGGCAAGGGGAAGAGACATTTCACACATCAGCAGCCTTGGGGAACGTTTGCTTAGAAACACACAGTTTGACCTCTCAAAGGATCAAAGCAGTTTACTTCATCAGGTCGTAAGTGTTAGCAACACAAGTTTGCTTCTCCATTTCACTACTGAGGTGGCTAAGATTAAGTAAATCCATTATGAGAAGGAACTGCACGTTTTCTCAGTCTATATGGGTTTATTATAAAGTTGTAATTTCCATGACTTTTCATCTGAGACTACTATAGGCAGCTCTGATCTTTGCAATCCTTTAAAGAAATCTAACAAGCAGATTTATCAATTTCTAATAGAATTTCAAATAGTGCAGGCACCTCGCTGTCTTCAATCATGTCTTGTTCCATGACTGTGTATGTAGAGGAAAGACATGTTTGTCTGGGGGCTAACAGATAATACGATGTACATTCCCATGGCAGTATAAAATGAACAACAATAAAAATGATAATTTACTTCTCTGTCAGGTGCTGATCCTGTAGGTGTGAAGGAAAGCAAGTAAAGCTTCAGGGACAGGATTTTGATCTGGTATTGTATTTAAATATACTGTAGTTGAAATTTAATTGCACTTAACCTGCTCAATAAAATTATCTTCACTGTTATTAGTATCCCAGCCCTGTGTTATTATATAATCCTAACCTATTTTTAAAACAGACATTTTAATCTGCTGCTTAAGTGTTCATTAATGCAAAGCCACTGCTGTGCAGAATACATTCCACTCTATTAGCAAGTGGCAAGCCTGGAGAAGTCCAGATATTGGGAGCTGAATTCTTTGAAACAATTACCGAATGCTACTGTCACCTTTCTTAATTTTGTTTATGACTCTAGCACAACAAACATCGGCAAAACTCAGTCCTTAATCCTAAAAGCACGCCATCTGAAAAAGAAAATGGCTCTAAAAAGTGCAGTGTCATTTGTAAATGAAAGGTGATACCACCCAAATAGTCAAAAGCAATACATGCGTTCTTATGTAAGAGCTTTTGGATGGGTTCTTTGTTGTTTCATTTCTAAATCTGAGTCAATAATCTTTACCAACTAGCCTAAACGCATTATTACTCCCCATTTTGAGAATCATGAGATGCTCAATTATCTAATACAACTGTCAGCCATCAACTGTACTTAACTGTATGTAAGTTTCAAGTCCACTGTATGTTTATTTATATCACTAGCATGACACACTAGACACTTTATGAGACTAGGATAAGGTGAGATTATGCAACAGTCTAATGCTTCGCGATACAAGAGGAACCGCATTTGCTTTTTTTAATCAAGGAAATGTAAACAAATTTAATAGTAGTCTCTTCTGTCTTCTCCACACCCCTGCAGCTCCCAGTGATTTTTTTAACCCATAGGACACGCTCAAACAACTTTGAGAGAGGAATTGATGTGAAGGTCTTAGATATTTCATGAAAAACTGCAGGTTTAGACCCAAGTGCCTGTTGAGGATAAGGCAGTCACCTCCCTGGCTCCGAGATCTGAGAAGGATCCAAAATCCAAGATGTTCTGAGAGGGAACAGGGACCCTCCTGCCATACAGTCCTTCAGCATGTGTATAACACCAAGCCAGCCACAGCACGTGTTGCCCCAGAGAGATAAGACATGGGACTTTGTCAAGAGATAAAGCGGCACATGTGGAGAGGGCACAGCACAAGGACAGAATATAAGAGCTTGCTTTGTGCAGAGATCGAGGACATCCAGGAGATGAAGGATTCTGGTAGGAAACCAGGCTTTATTAGTTCCATTACTCAGGAACAGCTCCTTTTATTAGATCACAACTCAAACTCTTTACAGGAAGGGTAAGAGAATGAATTGAAGAATGCTGGAAAAAGTAGAGTTTAAGGAAAGCTTTCAAGGAACAGGCAAGGTGTTGCCTCACCAGTACAATAAGGGAGGACATTGGGGGAATACCAATAAGGTGGTATTGGGGGAATGGAGAAGGGAGAGCAGGGTTGGGGGCAGATGCAGACCAGAAAGCAAAGACATCAGACAGGAGAGCAAAGACAAGCCTGTCGTAAAAACAAAAGGGAAAGAAATGTAGTCAGATTCCAAAGAAGCGAGCAGCTGAGGTTGAAAGCAGAGCTGCTCCATGCTGCAGTGACAGAGAAAGAAACCACTGACATGCTACAGCTGGAAGGGGATTTTGTGCAGGAGTTATTACCATTCAGTGAGAGAAAAGCCAGCAATCAAAGAAGGGACAGCAGTATATGGAAAAGGTATGCAAAGGCAGGGACAAGTTGTGGTTATTAGCTCAAGGAAGCAACAGTGGTTAGCACTAGCCTAACTAGGGTTAAACTTTAAGAAACAGCAGTGGGCTGCAGGCAGTGGGACTAAGGAACAGGTTGAATCATGGTGCTGTCTCATGCAGAGGAAGAACAGGGAAATGGTGAATTCTGGTTTTGCAGAACTGAGCTTTAGTACTGAATTTAGGGAGCAGGATTTAAAAGGAAGAGAGTGGAAGCTTTTAACACTTCGGAACCTCATCAGCTGCATGACAAAACTTTAATGGGAAGATGCATTTTATGGACACCAGACAGTGATAAAAATCGTATAACCAGTGAATGCAGAAATTCATCTTTATTTATGGGTTCCTACTCAAATTGTTTGATATCTTCAAGTCTCTTTACAACCCATCATTTCTGCAAATTTCTATGCAGGAAGCACTATCTCTGTGCCATTACACTTTGTGTCATCCATTTCATGTTAAATTTCAGGTTGAGTGCAGACTGTATAGGACAATAGCCTGACACTGATAAAAATTGTCAAAGCATCGTAATAACTAAAGAACTATTCCCAAAATAACTTAATGGTCTTAATGCCCTAACTATACTGGCAGCATTGTTGCTGCATTAGTTTCAACCACAGAAAATACAAGAATAGGAAAGTAATACCAAAAACCTGATATAAAATAAATTACAGAATTAGTTTACATAAACAAAAATGGTCACTTTTCTAAAAATCAAAGCTGTGCAGACATTCCTTTCTAAGGTTAAAACAATACAATGTACCTTGCACAGTAAGAAATGTTGGATATTCATTTGTGGTAAGTTCTGCCTTCCAATCCAGAAACCCTTACTTCTTTTCATCACACACAAGCATTTTACTCCTAGCATTTTTAACATACTGTCAGCTCCTGACAGATACCACTGGCTCTTCCAAGGATTGTCAAAGTTATCCCTGAGAGTCAACTACAAGCAGGGTTATAAAAACAAAGCTCTGAAATATTTTAACATGTAAAGTGTGCAAATCACCTGCCATAAACTGCATCTTGCTGTGCCATCAAGACACCGCTGCAGGATACTCCTCTTTCAGGCACTGTTCTCTGCTTTTCACATGGGGACACAGCTTATAGACGTGGCAATTCAGGAGCCCTTCGATGGAGACTGCCATAGAAATACACCTTACCAGCACAGGCTTCTCTTTTGCACCTTTAAAACCACTGGAATATTTTCAACAGCATGCTCAGCCCTGTCCCAAAGCTACACCACATGAACCACAGGCGTTTCCTCATTCACAATACCATGCCTCCAGCAGCCCCATCAGCAGACTGGTTGCGTCCAACTGCTACCCCTGCCACACAAGTAATCTATAGATACATGGCCAAACTGTATCCTGGCAAGTTCTGGGTTTCTAAGGTCCCCTGGCAGCCCTTGCCCACTCCTGCTCATCACATCCTTGAAATGGCAGTATTTCTCATAGGTAACCAGCTTCCCTCTCTCAGTGACTAGTAAGTACCTGGTCTCTTCTCATAATCCCACCAATACCACCAGCAGTATCTGTGGGCTTTTGCTCTTACTTCAGAGGAACTTGTGTGGCACTTACACAAACCATAAAGCTGGCCTGTAATAGGAAATAAGGATATACAATATGCTGCTCAAAAGCAAATACGCATTTGCTTATTTGGTATCTGGCCCACCACACTATAATTGAGGCTTTCCTGCAATGATACAAATTAAAGTGATGGCAATTCCACTCTCCAATGATGCTACTCTAGACAAAGAAGACATGTTTTACTGTATACATTATACACTGTAAGCAAAATGCCTGGCTATCGTTATTCAACTGGCCATCTTCCAACACTTTCCTTTGAGGCTCCGGAAGAACTCTTCAAGCTTCCTTCAGAAGTCCTAAATATTCTCTCTCACTACTCCCAGAATCCAAGGACACCTTGAACACTCACGCATAAATGCTTAGTGTTGTATCACCAGATGCTTCTTCCTTCCAGGGAAGGGATTTCATCTTGTTTCCCACATTGAAACAGGTTGACAAAGCCTGCCTAGACTACTGAGGCAAACATTTGCTCAAAGCTGTGCATTTTAGGTACTTGAGGAACGAAGACCTTCCTTTCTGTTTCACAGATCTTCAAAGAAATTAGCAAAAAAGTTCCAATAATCTCACCAAGGAAATAAATATGGACTAAGCTGACGATATTTACACATTCCTATTTGGGGTTTCAACGCCTGTTCATGTTCCTGCCAAAGTTAAAGCACGCAGGCATAGCCTTTATAAGCTAGTCAATCAGTTACTTCAGTAAGGTACTTAATTCCCCTCTCATAATCAGATCTAGCTTTAAGAAATGCAGAAAACAGGAAATTCAAAGAGCTCCTGCAAGCCAACAGTCACCAAAGTGATTTTCTTTTGTGTGAAGTCCAATCTGATCATGAAAATGCAGGAGTGGAAATCAGCCACCGGTATCTATGCACCCAGATAACTTGTTATCTGACTGGAAGCCAGCCTAGTTGTCTCTGCAAAGAAAATCTGCAGACAGAAATGTCAAAGAACACAAACACTGCACATGCTCATATTAGACTTATTTTTGTCAAACTATTTTTGTTTTGCTAAATGCAGCTAAACCAGATGCCTGTGTTGTTTGGGGTTTTTCTTGCAACAGGCAAAGGGCCACAAATTCTCACTGCAGAAAGAAGAGTTAGTGTGGATTTGTTGTTGTAAACCCAGTATTATATGTTGGTCCAAAGGCTATTATTTTAATGTATTACCTTACAAAGAAAAACGTAGTGGTGCATGTGACAATCTAGTACAGGCTTAATTAACATGTTTGTACTTTTCTGTTATCAAAAGGCCCAAACTCATATTCGAAAACCAGAACTAAGCCAAAAAAATTACAACAGGAAACAGAATACAATCATAATCAAATAAAAGAATTTTGATGTGTTATGCTTACTTCCGTGGGAACAGAATCAGATTGCAAGACTCCCACTAACTTAATAAGATCTGGTTTATTGTTTATGAAATTGGGTGAATGTGCAAGGTAACTAACATGAAGTATCTATTTTTTTAATGAACTGCAATGATATGGGACGCAAGAGCTAACAAGAGCATTGTAAATAGTCGAGAGAAATCAACACATTTAGTATTTTGCAAATTGAACTGCCTTTGCAGAAACGTGGCATCTCAAATATTCTAACAGAAATGTCAGAAAAATGACATCGTGTTAAATTAGTAAAATTTGTAGCATTTGAAGCATACACATACTTAAGAATAGAAGCAGGATTAGAGGCCTCAGGCACTAGGAATTGGGGACGTCATACGGTATTAATTCATGGGAGAAGCCACTAATTTACATGCCATAAACTCCAGAAGGAAAAAGCAAATCTGTTGGCTGTGACAGAGCCTCTAACTTATCTTCTCGATAAACAATTTTAATAATGCTATATTTGATTGTACAAAACAAAAGTAATTTACCAGGTAGGGAAAAAAGAAGCAAATGATAATTAAAGCGTCAGGGACCTGCTAACCAGGACACAGCTCTAACATTTGCTCAAGAATTGCAAAAATTAACGGGGAAACATTCAATTCCTGATTAAAATAATTTTGGGGTTATGAAAGTTTAAGCAAAGTTAATTCACTACGACACTGTGTCTTCCAGTTCTACAGCCCCTCTTTACAGAGGCAGCAGAACGAGAAGGTATGAGGAGCTAGATTATCTCTAAGGTCCCTTCCAACCCAAACCATGCTATGAATCTGTGAACCCTACAGGACCTTAAACACACAGCACACAGAAACTGTTTCTCTACGTCTTGAGAATTCATACTGGAAAACCTCAATCTTCCACCTTTACTGATAGCAACTTTTCCAAAGGAAACATGTACAAGCTATTCTCTGTGATGCCTCTAACTCATCCGTGGGAAGGATATAATAATAGGGAGGGTGCAGATAGCTCTCAGCAATACACAGACCAGCTTTTAGGCTTGGGAAAGGGAAGTATCCCTTTACAAAAGTCTGCCAAATCTTAAAGCAAGTGGTCTGCATATTGGACTTCATTCTTTTCCAGCGTTAACTTTCTGATCTGAGAACGCCAATTATACAGGATGCCTAAAAGACTTTGGAAAACTACTAATTAACTCACTCTCCTTCCGAACAACATGAAGATACTAGAGGAAGACCCAGACCCATCTTCATAAATCACAGAATCACAGAATAGTTCAGGTTGGAAAGGACCTTAAGATCATCCAGTTCCAACCCCCTGCCATAGGCAGAGACACCTCACACTAAACCATGTCACCCACAGCTCTGTCTAACCTGGCCTTGAACACTGCCAGGGATGGACCACTCACAACTTCCTTGGGCAACCCATTCCAGTGCCTCACCCTCACAGGAAAGAATTTCTTCCTTATATCTAACCTAAACCCTACAGAAAGATGCTTAATTTAAATGCCACCAGCACATGCACGCCTATGAGAATTACAGCACTAGCTAACCTTTTATAGACTCAACTTTCAAATACCAGGAAAAAACATCTTACTGTCCAAAACCCTTTGTATTTGCACTCTTAGCTTATTCAGTATGCAAATCGCATGCTAACCTCATGTGCTGTGCTACCCATGTTCTAATGTCGAATGATACACTGCAGAGAGCCGCCCTACGTGCTGTGCTGTCTCCCGAACTTGTTTTAAATTAAAAAAATTACCATAAAATACACCCTTTCCTAAATATAAGCTTCCAGACACCTTCCGCAACAGAACATTCCCAGAGTTTCTAAAGAGTAAACATCCTCTCATGAGAATGACAGAACTGGACAGAACTCCATAACCATATGAGCCAGTCTCTTTCTCCCATTTGCTAATGATGCACTTTGCAAAACAGTTTACTATGCTAAAAAGAAATATCGGCGAAATAATTAATTGCTATCTGTCTTGCATTTTAACAACTGGAAGCAAGACATAGCTAGCATCATGTAACCAACCAACTCTCACAGATTACCAGCAAAACCTGTTTCTAAGAAATGCTCTGATCTATGCAGCCTGCTCTTTAAGATTATTTCTGAACATATACCATAAAAGATACTGTAATAGATGTAAAAGAAAAGATTATACACAAAGCTGAACAATGGGATAATAAGTCTGTAATTATTAGGCAACTTATACTAGGTTAACTAGTATAGAATCCATGGGAGGAGAGCATTATGTCATCCTAGATACTTTGATTTAAATAGTCAATTCTTTCTAACATTAAGTATTCTATTTACACCACTTCACAGATATGGCTTAAAGCATTTTATTCAGCTTTAGTGGCTCTCCATTTTCTGTTGAAACGAACGAGACTTTTCAGAAACACTTATTTTGCATTTATTTCTGCAGGTGCATGAAGCTACAGTTTTTATGCAGGATATTTTCTTACAATATGCCACAGAGGTGACCAATACACTGTATCAGCTGATAGCAAAATAATAAGATCTCTTCCAGTTGTGAGGCTTAATGTCAAGTACAATACAAATTCAAGAGGTAAACTATTCCCCAGGTAGTAAAAAACCTTTAACAACTGCTTAATTCAAGCACCTATCCTTAATTTGATGTGAAACTCACCTGTGAAATCCCATCAACAGATTCTGCACGCACTCTAGTTGTGGCAGAAGTTGATGGCCTTAAAATGTTTTCACCTCTCGTAAGTTATTAATGGTGAAGCAAAAATGTCTCTTTAAGCAAAATCTTTACATCACAGTAACCGACCCAAACCTATTACTCTCCAAAACACACACAACAAGTCCTCAGTAATTTGAAGAGCTGTCTACCAGCAAGAAATTCACACCCTTGAGGCAGAAGCACCACATCAGTCTGAGTAGCTCTAAAGATATCCAAATCCAGACATGCCCAAAACAAAACAAAAGACAGCCCTGTCCTTCAACTGGGAAGACTCACAGTCCCAGATTTGACCATGTGAGGGGTCAGAGGACTGACTTTACAGAAGGAGCTTAATTATGAACTTAAGGCGTAGACAGAAAGGAAGACCAGACCCTTGAATACTTGGGATACTTCCTCACAAGTAAACCAAAACACTGAGACCCCATTGCTCTTTTAGCCATCACTTATTTTTTTTGTTAGTACTTAAATATATGATACCTTGGGCTTAACAGCCAGTAGTACGATAAACAATTTTGTGGATATAGATTTTTCTCTTCTGTGTTGTTGGACATTGGTTTAAATCTTACGTAGAACACTTAGCATGTCTTGGTTTTAGACTAACTACACCACTAGTCCCAGTATAATACAGACTGCTTAAAAATATAAAGCAAAGCTTTAGTAACACAACCGCATTACTTCTTCTATTATCATAATGAGAACTAGGGAGAAACTACAAAACCCTCCATTTCTTAAACCTAAGTACACTATGAAAGACTTCAACACACAAACCAGTCATCTTAGCCAATGTTTTTCCTGTTATGCACCACAAAAGACAACTGTTGTGGTTTTCTATACTGTCTCAAAAGTAAAATAAAGATGGCAAAAGCATTACACTTATACACCAAGTCATATAGTACCATAGAATGGCCTCTGTGAAAGGGTAATCACTGCTTTTAATTACACCCAAGTAACTAATGATAGTGAATACTGCAGCAACCTCTATAAACACAATGACCATGTTAGCAGAATACTGGTTATGAAATCCCTGCCAACACCGCTTGTACAGGCGTTTGGTCTGCTTTAACCACGATACAAAAATATTACCAAGTTCTGCTCTTTGGGGTATTTGCAGAGCCCTGAAAAAAAACCCTGTAAGATAAGGCAGCTTCAGAGAATGCAACTTGCAGCAGTAACCATGACGATAAGAAAAACGCTTTTCCTCATCTTTTTCTTTCAGATTACAGTACTTCCAAATACTGGTGGTTTTCCACTGTATTACAACTTTTGGCTATCGCTCCCTGTGAATCTAGCCCACCAGCTCTTGTAAAACTGAAACTTGAGACAAACAGCAGCTTGGGGTGCACTAGTAACACAGAATGAGTCCTAATCGGTCCACCAGCATCTTGAGTGAATACAGGTAGGATGGACATCACTTGATGTCAACTGTGTCTTATTTCATTGTTGCACAGAATAGGTAGGGAAGAAATCTGTATATTTTAAAGATAACTACTTTGCAAGAACATGTGGCATCTAAAAAGAATAATAGAAAGAATATACATAGGGTATTTCTGTAGAGATCATAAAACTGGTGGGGTAGGTTAGAATTAGGGCCTTGGCACACCAACCATAAACTTCAACAAAACCGCCTAGAACTCCTCTGCATTGATTTTGTCTCTGTTTTCTATTAAGTTGGGGGGTCGAAGCAAAAAAGTAAGTAAAGATTCTTCAGAAATTAATCTTTGTTCCCTACTCTTTCTCCATCACACTTGCTCACCAAACCAAGTAATGTTTTAAGTGATGTGTGTAATTTGGACCTCTCTTCACAGTTTGAAAAGTGACTAAAAAGGCTGATTTTCAAAGGCAGCTAAAGATGCATTAAGTACGTAGATTTTTTAAAACTGCCTGGGCATCTAACACCTATTTAAATCACTTAGGCCTTTCTCAAAGTCCCAGTAGGCAGTTATCTGCATTTTATGTGTCTATATGCCTTTGAAAATCTGTACCATTAGATACTTAACAACCTAAATCCCCCTGGCTTTTAATGAGACTTAGGGTCCTAAAAAGAGTAAGTACTTCTGAAAATTGGTCAAGTCACTCTCTCTGCTCTTCTTTCTTCTAAAGAGCCATCTACTAATACTTATCCATAGCATGTCAGTTGACTACAGATTCAGCCATCAGACTTACACATTATACTGTGCACATTCAGTTTTTTATGGAACCAAAGGTCCTGAGTACAGACTGCATGCTCATAAGACTTTCTGAGACTCCAAAACGGAAAATTAATTCCAACTGAATTAATAATCCTTCTGAATACCCCAAAATCATTGTTTTAGTAAATATGATCCAAAATCTTTGTGATTTAGGCTAGTAAAAACCAAACCGCAGAGTTTTAATTACTGAGCAACTTACTCAAATGTCTGTAAACAAGTTCTGAAAGACAGCCACACAGAAGCAAAACTTGTTCAGAGACAAACTCGGCAAGGAAGGAAGCTGTGAAGAGGCTCTTTAAACAGGCAGCTCCAGAAAACAAGAAATTTTAGAATTCAGGCTTTTTTAAACAAAAAATGTACGAAACTATAAAGCAGTCCCTTATGCAAACATTTGAAAGCTTTATCTTCTGATCTTCTTTAATGTCAATGGGAGGTAACTTGCTCTGACCACATTCCCCAAAAGGAACTGATTTGTAAATTAGGAACGCAGGGAATCAGATTGCCACCTACAGGAAAATTTAGCATTTATTGTCAGGAATGACTCAAAAAGAATCCAAACTGCCATCCTGCCAAACACTCTTTTAGTTTTAGTTATTGTTTCAAAAGCCATTAGTATTTGCTTCTGCACAGCTACATCATGAACTTTCTAAATCCACAACCATTAACACTTCTTTTTATTCAAGAGTGCTGCTTGCATGCACCATAGTTCAACTACAAAGCAGCAGATTGCAATCACCTTTCAGTCTGAGAATTTTAAGTCTGCTTACCTGATACAATTGGTGCTAGCCTGAATATGTCCGATAGCCTGCTGTTAACTGGCTCATAAGGGGAATCTTCAAGCAAGTCATTTCCTAAAGACAAAAAACATTTGGTTTGTTTTCTCAGATGAGAATTCAGGGTTAAGATTTTGCTGTTTACTTTTACTCTGAAGTTACTCTGTAACAGCAAAAGGTACCCCCCCTTAATCTGTTTATGTGGCTATTTAGCCTCAAAGCATTACCTATAAAAACACCTGAAAGAAGTTGTTTAGCCCTGTCACTATTTTCTCTCCTTTCTCCATGGATAAGGTCATAATTTGCAGAGACAGCCTGTGACATCACATGGACTGTCCCATCTCATGCCAGCAGGAGAGGAGCTGTAGCAAGGATGTTCCTCTTCATCCACACTAACAGCAAAGCTTTTTTTTTTAGAGGAGCAGCCCACAGCTAAAAAATGAGCATCTTTGGAATAAAACACCCCTTAACAAGATGCCGTTGGGAAGGGAAACTTTTTATGATACAGAAACATCCAAGAGTAGTAGGAAAATTTATTATGCAAGTTAAAGAAATAATATACGTATTAACTCATTAAAATGTTCCAGCTGATGCCCGCACAAATGAGCAGAAAAGGATGACTTCTCGTTTTGCAGAAGCAGCTACAGAAAAGAGTTAAATGGGGACCACACTGAAATGAAAGATTTCATCTTCAGCTGCAGGGCTAGAGCAAAACAGGGCTAAACATTATGTATCTCATGCAAGGACCTGACTGCTCTCAGTAGACTGTGAGAAATCTGCCAGTGACATCAGGAACAGAAGTCCCCAGTCAATCACTGCCATAACCCTCCTAAGTGGCACTTTTACACACTCACAAACTTCTTTTTTTCTGTCTCAACATGCCCAGGGAATATTGTTAGTAAACCCAGGAAAGGAAAGGAGATAAACTTCCCCTTAAATCAATGCTCTTCTTCATAATTACATTTAACTTTCAGGAAAGAGCTAAGAAACTAGTTCCAGTGGTCTTGCTAGGTGAGTCCTAAATATTATTAGGAAAATGTCTCCAAATGACTGTTTTTGTAGCTCTTGCACTTGCCAGTGCCCTCATCTTTTGACTCTGGTTTAGAAAGGTCAGCTGGGTCCCCTGGAGGAAACCCTCACTGTGGATTTCCCAACAACAGGAGACGGAGCAGCAGCTGTTCTTGAGTCGGATGAAAGGTCCTCAGTTTGCAGCTGAAGAGCACAATGCAAATTACAGGGTCAGACCCTGGGTTTAGCCTCAGTGGCTGTAGCTAGCTGTGGATGTGAGCGGCTGCAAAATCACACACTGCATTAGGGAAGTGTAAGGTTTCTGTGTTTTGCAACGTACCCTGTAAGCTCTGGTACATGCTCCAGTAAATGCGCAGGCAGTTTTTCTCCTTCTTCATGCCCCTCTTGCAGCGGCAGTTGTAGAGAGATTTCTGCTTTAGAGCTTCCATGGCGCTTTTGCATTCATCCTTTGCCTCCAGGCCTGTCGCCCGGCTGAAGTTGCTCTCTTTGCCGGCTACACACTGCCTCAGTGTCCTGTATTTAGTACTACAGCTCTGCTCCTTGAGACACTGGTCGCTGGCTTTCACGCAATCCAGGCGGTCCCCTCCAGGCAGCGCGCTCACTTCTGCGGACAGAAGTACATCTAGAGAGAGGGGACACAAACCGACAAACTCTCATTGAAGGCTGAGGCTGATTTAAGCAGAGCTCCAAAGCAGGTGTCTAGTAACTACAAGGCACCTCCTCACGCAGCACATGCAGCCAGCCCCATAGGCAACACCTTGCAAACCTCCACGGTTCACCCTACACCAAAAGCACGTGGGACTTTCGAGGTCTCAGATCCACTTTTGTGGGAGCCCAAGGAACCAGGATGTTTTAATCCTGATGGGTGATTTATAAGAAAACGCAAAAAGAAAAGAGGATCCACAGGGGTTAATGTGCCTGACAAAACAAGCACTCATTATTCCTCAGACCCACTTTGGTGGAACAAATAACCTTTCCGTTCCGGTGTTTAACCGAGGGGTTAAATATTCAGCCTCACTTTCCACAACAGCTCTGCTGTAATTTCAATTACATCCACGAACAACCCGCTCAGAGCGGCAAGTATCCTCCTCACACATTGATATTGGCTTCTTTTTGCATCAGTCACTTTTCAAAAGCTGCGCACATTTCTGCTTATTCTACACGTATAAAGGTAGAATTTATGACTCCCCCCTCCATTTCTCTCCACGTATGATGCTTTTGCAGCAGAACAAAGCAAACTGCATTAACTCTCTCCTCTCCATCGTGCCCCCTGCCACGCTCTCCCAGACACACACAGAGATAGAAACGCACACATCTCCTGTGGAAAGGAAACCAGTTTGGGCTCAAACCACTCGCAGCCGGGCAGGCTGCCAGGGTCAGGTGAAGATGTTTCAGTTGGCTCTTGTCACCCCCCCCCCACCTCCACCTCCACAAGCAGCTTTATTAAAATGAAAAGTTTCCCTGTAACTTGCGAGTACCCGATTTAACAAGAGGCTTAAGCAGGCAAGTATCTCAGGCTCCCAGAGCTTTAAGCGTAGACTGGGCTAACTGATTCGCGGCAGAGCCATAAAAACTACTGGAAACTTCACTGTTCTGCCTAAACAATAGACTGACAACCTTCAGGCATCCGATCCCATAAACCCCACGCTTTGCTTTATGAAGCGATGTAGAGGCAGAAATCAGACGCCAGCAACTTACCCACTAAGGGCAAAGCGAAGTACAAAATAACGAGGAACATCTTGCTGTCTTCGGATGGTTTCCCCCAACAAGCTGATGTGCCACAACAAGGAAGATCAGCGTGAAGATATTCCAAAACCGCCGAGGTCCAAAGGTTCCAAGTTCAGATCCATTGAATTAAAGGGAAAGTAGGAAAAAAAAAAAAACCAAAACAAAACCAACAAAACAACGAAAAAAACCCACCCCTCTCTCCTCTTCACCGCTCCCAGCACCAGCGGCAGGAGCAGCGACGCAAACGCTGAGCGTTTTCCCTTAGATTTCAGGTCTGAACAACCTAGAAACACAAGCCCCGACTTCGAGAGAGCGGGAGACGCGCACACACGCGTAGATGTGTGCGCGAGTGAGCAAGCGGGAGCGGGGCACCAGCGCCGGTCGCCTCCTTGGGTGGGCAGCGCTTGTTCCCAGGGAGGGACCGAAAGCACACGAGGCGGGAGGTGGGGAGGGGGGGGACGGGACGAGATCGGCGGCGTCCGCCCGCCCCTGTCCGCTCACCCGGGCCGAGGCGCTGGCAGCCCCGCAGACACTTGCAGCTCTGGGCTGCGGCTCCTTGGGGTACCCGAGCCACCCGCAGACGATTCGCCTCTTCCACCCTCTTCACACCGCAACTTTTATTTATTCGCCTGCGCAGGGAGGCGGTGCGCGGGGGGGTGGTGCGCAGTTTGCGCGGTGCGCTCGCCTCCGCCGCCGGGGGAAGGTGCCGCGCTGCCGGCAGTGGTGGGAAAGTTTGGCAGCGGGAACTGGGACGGGAGACGGCGCAGCGCCGGAGGGGGCGGCTGCTCTGCTTCCGCCGACCCGCGCGGAGCGGCCGCGCCTGCGGGAACCCTCGGGCACGGCGCTCCGGGAGCGCTTCCGAGCGGAAACCGCAGCCAAATAACTGAGCTGCTGAAGGGGTGGCGGGGTCGGCGCTGCTGCCCGCGCCCGGCGGGGGTGACTCCGCTTCTCGTCCGCCCAAGAGGGAAGCCCGGGGCGCCCGGCTGCCACCCGGAGGAGCGGAGGGGATGACAGCACTGGACCGCACCGCCTGCCTTCCCCCTGCCGCCCTCTTTGGAGGAGGCTCCGCGCCTGCGGAGCGGAGGAAGCGCCGCCCGCGGGGAGGCGGGACCGCGGGTGCGCATCCCCGCCGCGGCGCGCGGTGTTCGGCGCGGACCATCCGTGGGTCGGGGCCGAGCTGAATGTATCGGCTTCCACTTGGCTCCTAAATAAACAAAGCGAACATATGTCCCATGCTCGAGACAGATGGTTCAAGCAGAGAACTATTTAGTGGTTTTCCCACAGTTGCTACTATGTAGAGCTCCCCTGAAACCCAACAAAACGCAATTAGCCTAAAATAGCGTCGGGTTCCAGATTTCCTTGTTTTCATACGCAGAAAATTTGGTTCAGGTGGTTTTATGTTTTAGCTGCAACCCAACAATAATAAAAAGAAAAAAAACCAGTATATACATTACTTGGCAATTTTATCAACGGGCTGTTTGTTCTGTTGACTTAAGGAATTTGCTTCTCCTCACAATAAATTCTGCCTAAAGGAGTTTCCCTCCCCTCACGAGATGGAAGATGATCAGGCTGGCCACTTTTATAGCGAAAACTGGCTGGCAGATGGAGCTAAACTGTTGTAAGGTACTTCAGAAACACTTACTTAAAAGCTTAGCATATGCCAGGAGAGACCGAGGATATGACAGCCACAGAACCCGAGTGGAAGCTTTATACTTGTTGTTTATTTGTTTTCCTCTCGTGCCACTTTTTCTTATCAGACAGATCTGCAATCCTATCAAAAATAAATCAATAAAACCCTAAACTCTCGAAAGCACCAGTTCTCTCCATGAAGTCACAGTAGTGATGTCAAGTTGCAACTGGTTAAGTCACAAGCATGCCTTGGTGGTTTAATGTGAAGGAGGATATGCTCTTATATGGTCACAAAATCTATGATCTGCTTCATGTACAAGGATACAATTGGAGAAACAACAAGGACCAGATTTCTAGAATAGGAAGTGCTAAATTGGTGATGGCATTGGTGGTTCAAGACACCTTCAGCTTTTGAAGGAGCTGGTGTTTAATGAAGCAGGTTGGCTTCTCAAACACTTCGGTATAAATGGAACTGGGTGATAGAGGCAGGTGATTACTTTTTCACTGATAATTTGGACACCATTATGGCGCGTGATAAGCTTTGTATATCTGTTCCAATGCACAGGTAGTATTATTCTCCTGCTATTTGCAAGTCTTAAGTCAGGAGTAGCTACAACATTCACAGCAGAGCAAGGCAAGTGAAAAGAAGACTGAAATCCAGGGCGCTATTTACAAAACCATTCATGCATTAATGTCCTGAATACATATAAATACACACATGGTTATTTGGCATGTAAAAACAATGCATTGCAAATCTCTGCATTGATAACTATATTCACTATTATAAACCAGAACTTTTGTGGGGCGTTTACTATTACAGTGAAATTGAAATCATGTTCCAAGTGTTCAAAGTCAAATAAAATGCTACTGACAGCTCAGAGATAACAGGGCAGCTGGAAAGCATGCATCCAAAACTCTGACTATTGCCACTAAACACTCCTCCTGTCAATATTTTAACTCACCTCTGGAGAATTATCACCCAAAGTGAAAAAAAGGTTAAAATGTCTGAATCCAGAGAAGTTAAAAATGCAACCGTGTTTTGGAAACATAAAACAACTATTCAAGGAGAAAGTCCATGCTACATACAGGTGGTTGGAACTTTCAGCTGCTGCACACTGTACCAGGACTGTAGGTGTGAGAAAGCTGCTTGCAAATCGCAAGGACATTCATCCCACAGTAGAAATTACCCATTCTTCTTTATTTTCCAGAGATTGAATTGTTTGTAAGCTTTGTCAACTTATTGTCAGTGTTTTCAAATTGATTTCTGGATGCCATCATTTCCGTCTATGACTAAACTAGTTTCCACGTCCCATTAGCGCTGTGACAATATAAGTACTTTACTCTCTTCATAGCAAGTCGCTCACGTGGTGGACCAATGCCATATCAACACACCAGATACATAGCTTCCCTGAAGTGCCATGTTGTATTAGTATTGTCTGTGTATACTCTGCCATAAATCCTAGCTACAAATCATTGTCGTTGTTTAGAGAATTTAAAATTATATCAGACAAAACCCTGTAAGCCACCCTGTGGCTGGAGCAATCCTCCTGTTCTTTTCACATTCTTTTCCAACTGCCTTTTACTTCCCCTGTGGGTAAAATTAAATTAGTGGTTGATTTCAGTCAAACCAAGGTCCAGGCTACAAATTGTTTCTGATAATGGCTCAAACCATAAGTCTCTTCAGTCAAATGAGGAATAAAAAAGACACACAGAAGTCCTTAATGCGAACATTTTCAAGATCCTTAAGCTTATTTTCTATTCTGTTGAGTTTATTGAAAAAGTTTGATAAAGAAGTACAGCTGGTAGGAACAAGCATTTTGTTAGAAGACAGATGACAACATAATCACCACTGAATTATTGTTTAAAGGCCATCACAATATAAATAGTGTGGAAAAAAGTGCTACTTCAAGCTACTTATCTCCAGCATTAATAGCTAGTATTGCAGTCTTTACATGATTTTACTTACTTTGTTCTTTCTAGCTACTTACATTAGCTGGTATTCTTTTGCTGAAAACTTTTAATAATGAAAATACAATTTAATGAGGATAGAGGACTTAGTTGACACTAAAACTTACGTGATAAAACAGTGCTTCAAACACTGTTATGTCCAAGCAGGCTGGGGTAAGTGAACCCTTAGCTATATGTAGTTTTAAGCTTCATGTCACCTTGCAGGCTGAACCCAAATGCTCTGAATACAGCAGCAGTTTCAGACCACACCTGCAGTCAGAACCATATGGTACTTGAGGCCAGCCTTATGAGAGGTGCAATGTTAGAATACTGGGTTTTCAGTTTTACTGGATTTTCTCCTACAGCAATCTCTCACATGCAAAATGAACTGACTCGAATGCAGTCGATGTTGTTCTGCAGCCAGTCCCATGTGAAAAAGCTGTGGTGTTGAAGCACTGAGTTAGGTTGATAAGGCTGGCAGCAACTCAAATGACAATGTAATGGTAAGCTGACAGGAAGGTTGAATTAATACACTGGCTGGGCCACAGTTAGCCCGATGATTCCCTTCACCCCTGCCACAGACCTTCTTTTAGAGATTGAACCCTGGCAAGAAAGTATTGGAGTTGGAGTCACTGAGCCCAGGGAACATTAAACAGTATTATTATCTGCGGGCCTGGGAGATAAGTGAAGAGAAAGGATGCTGAGAATAAGAACAGTGCAGTGAACTTCAAATATAGTTCTTTGGGGAATGAACAAGTGAAGCAAAGCTGAAGCTAAACTAATGAGTCAGATACAGCAGGTGGGGGAGAGCAAGCAACTGATGGGAAAACGTCTGTGTGCCGTGGGAGCACAGAAAGTAGTGTTTACACAGGAGGCTTTGTTCAATAATGAGAAGGGGAGAATAGACAACTCAGAGTATTACTAGGGACTGGGGGAGAACAATCTGAACTGCATTTTTTGTGTTACATTTATCTGCTTACCATGAAGTCAAAGTGCCTAGTGGTGGGAATAAGGCAAGAAGGATTTGCTCAAGGCATTAAAGTTTTGTAAAGGACAGATTAAATAACAGTGCTCCAAAAATCAATTTTGAGGGGCTTATGAAGTCTTGAATGGGCTTTTGCAGCACAAAAGCAAGATGGAGATTTTACTAAACCTGTCATTTATTTTGGTTTACAGCTTTCAGGAAATTATCAGAAAAACATAAAACAAAAGCAAAGAAAGCAATGAGCATTCACACAGTAATCAAATAACAAACATGTGGAAGTGCAATCCAGATCACAGAGCGACTTAATTGATGCAAAAGTATAAGAAAAGGAAGTCTTCCCCAACACCCTGATTTAATCAGATCTGGGAGTGGATTCCCACAGCAGTTCTAGGCCAGGAAGTTTTTCTTAAACTCTTGCTTTCCTCGCCAGAGGTTGGTTTTATGTAGTATCAGACCACCTGGAAGAAAGAAAGAAAACAAAAAGCAAGCTGCAAAATTCCTCCATGAATTCACATGTGATATGTGACCTCATTATGATTTCAGTGGAATACATAAATACTAAATCAATGCAGTGCAGTGAGCTTGTAAAGAAACACATTAGTTACCCTTAAGGATTTGAAAATGTGGACAACGCTGCAGCCCCTTATGAAGTTCTGTATCTTATACAAACGACTCCATCAAACTTTAAATGCTGATATACAGGCATAGGTATTGGTGTTTGCCCAAACTGGTAAGGAAAAAGTTGTTAAAAGCAGGCCGACCCTGGTTGCATCCCTCGGTTTGTCTTGCTGCTTTAAAAATGGATTAATACAGCCCCCTAGCTGTTCGTAGAGGCAATTCATACTAACGTGGGAAAGGTGATACATGCCTCTATAGCAAAGCATGCCGAATTCCACAAAGGATAGTCAGTAAAGAAACTTGATGTGACACAGTTAAGTAAAAGTATCAAAGGTCGAAAAATAAATAATATACTAAGTAGTGATAATTCACGTGCCTTGAAAATTTAAAGCAATATGATCCAGATGCTAGAACAGCATCATTTGAAACTTTGGCTTCTGGACACCAGCAGCATCAACCTTTACCATTCCATAGGCTATAACAGCTAGTGTGATTCAGACAAGGTAACAATTTGGTCTGTTAACTTGAAACTTTCCTTTTGTCTTTTAAACTTTACCAGCAACTTGCTCTTGTGGAAACCATGCAATCCTGACAGAAAAACCTACCTTATACAGTGTAAAATACATTTTACACATACATGTGAACCTCATAGTCTTTGCAGAAACATTAGAGCTCTAGAAAATGACTTATTCTAATCGTCTGTTGCTGTAAGAATACATCATTCAGGCAGACTTAAAAACTTTAATTGTGGAAAGCATTAGCATTCAGACATTGAAATCAGATACTTGAAGAGCATCTGAGAAAACCGATGCAAAAACTGAGAATGTTGGCATTTTGTATTTCCAGGCTCTTTCACTTCTATGTAGCTTCATTTTCCCCCACCATGTTTAATTGCAAGTGGTAGCATGTCTGTGTATAAAATGATGTATAAAAAGTGGTGAGATTCTCTTTTCAAACGTGCACAGCTCTAGCTAGTGATGGGTATTCAGCTTTCCCTGTTCATGCTACACTGGATATACACACACTTACAGAGCAAAGACTGTTAAATCGTAGAAGAACATTTTGCTTTCATTTATGATACATATCTTATTCTAAACTGTAGGATCAAATCTGCCCTGACTCCTGCTTTGTTTAGGGAAGTCGAAAGAGGTGAGTAGAGGTTAAAGGCATTTCAGAATTTAGTGACCGAAGGCAAAATTATCATCTTGGATGTTCAAAACTGTGTTTTCTGTACATTTGCTAGACTAGCCCTGAAGAGTAAAATAAATTTTCCTCCTGATGGTATCACCAAAACTGTAGTTTTATTGGGAGTTTCTCAAAAGGTTAGCGACTCTGTCAATGTTAATTTCTACAGTCTCTGTTTGATCGGTCATCCTCTGAGGTGAGAAATTTAGGGTATAAAAAGTCTCAAGATACTTATATTGGAGGTGAAAGGAGATCAAGAAAAAATGGAAGAAAGCAGTGTTGCAAATGCCTTGAGAATTTGCCCTACAGAGAAAGCAAAACTGACTATTCTAGATAGCTGCTATCAACTACATGTAGCACTCTCTCTACTAAAGGTACAGTGATATTTGGGGGTTTGTTTGCTCTGTGATCTTTTGGGGGGAGGTGTGTGGGGGTCTTTTGTGTGGCTTGTTGGGGTTTAGGGAAGGATTGTGTGGTTTTGTTACATCATAAAAAGTATTTAGTAAATATGGGATGAAAAGGCTAAAGATGTCTTGAGTCAGCAATGATAGCTCCTTAATTAACACATGCTTTTTTTATACATATAGTTTAGGAAGAACATCATGACAAGATAATTCTCCTGTAATCCAATTGATTATCAGCTGGAAGCAGTGTAGACAATCAAGACATGTTTGTTCTACTAAAATACCACATAATCCCATTATTTGGCTTCACTGCTGTTAACTTCTGTCGAATTCTGATGGCAGGAGAATACCCACTGAGCCCTGCACATACTGAAGTAATCGCGACAGGCCAGTCTGAAAGGCAAGTCTGAAAGCTAGAGTCACAGCTAATGTTACTTGCAGTTTTTTCCCTCCATGCTTTTCCACAAGTGTTCATTACATCAACTACAGCACTGTTAAAGAATTTTTCCTTGTTTAATCATGTGACGCACAGTTAAATCTACAGCACTTTCTTTAGATGGATGTAGTTGCCTGCTGGTAACACTAATAAAACCAGCTTTTATGATGGAATGCCTGCATCTATCCTGCAGTTTTACTAGCAGACATAGTTCTGTTGAAAAACAATAGTGCATGCTTTAAAAGAAAGCTGGAGAGGAACTTTTTACAAGACATGTAGTGATAAGACAAGGGGGAGTGGCTTTAAACTGACAGAGGGTAGATTTAAATTAGACATTAGGAAGAAATTCTTCCCTGTGATGGTGGCACAGGTTACCCAGAGAGGCTGTAGCTGCCCCATC
>JBCJKH010036458.1:12862-28948 GCA_039877255.1 Loriculus beryllinus
TATTTCTGTACTTCATTCAGAGACAGTATGACAACAAACAACGTAGTATCTAGATGTCTTTAATTAGAGAGAATGTTAGAAATATAAAACAGTAAATAATCCAGGTTGAATACAGTCAAGCTAGTACAGTGGGATTCCTGTAGTCAACACATAGTTTGAATTGTCTTAGATTACTGAAGAGTAAATACATTTTATGGAAATATTTGTACTCCTGTGATACTTTTTTTTTCATCTTGCACATCTTATCTGGGTCATATATAAAGATATTGAAGTTACTGCTGTCACTTCTTGAAGTAAAAACACCTTGCTCAACTCTGCAAGATGTTTGACATCTTTTTGTGATGATGAAAATAGTGGAGGTTGCAAGTTACTGTGCTTGGCAGAGTGTTTTAAATACGACTTAAACCTGGATCAAGCTGAAGATCGCTGTCAGCAATTAGTAAATATGTATGATTTTAACTAGTTCAGGAAGAAGACTTCTCTATGTTTTTATTTAGACATGAAGCATGTTCAGTTAAATGGTAGACTCTTTATTTGTGAACTGTATCCATAATCAGAATTCCACAAACAAAAGATTATTAATGGATATATTTATATATGTACAGTGTTTCTCAAATGTTCTGTTTATTGATTAAATTTCTCACACTTAAAAAATAGAACGTCATCTTCATGAAAGTAAATACAGTGGTGATATTTTAAGAGGGAATAGAATTCATATAAATGCTTTATATTATTAAATAATTCCTTAGACTGCCAAAAAATAGGTTTTAATGACAGCTGTCTTTATATGATAACTTTCCATGCTGTCCTTTTCAAGTAAACTTTATTACTCACATGTTCTGTCCAAACAGCCAGGTCAAAGCACTATTATGACTTGACTAGCATTTACTCTATGATTTTATGATTCTGTTGTGGGTTGTGCAAGCTTCTAACTCTTAACCTTTCATTCTGCCCTTGTCGCTTGCTCCTTTATGAACACTTTGGACAGGCATCTACCACAGCTTAGGAAACACAGACGTAAGCTTGCTGAAAAATGATCAAATGTACAAAATTGAGATGGGAAGGTCATAATTGTTAGTGTAAAATACACATCCACACAAGCACACTGTATAATGTTACCTCAGCCATGAAGGGTATTTGCTTCATCTTTCATCAGTGAGACAGTGACTATCAGTTGTGCTTTTATAGCTCTTTAATGCTTAGTATATGATTGCTCTTCAAGGATGAGGAACTCTGAACTTCCAGGTACAGATTTTTTGCCAATTTAAAACAAACTGAATTTTGAAAAGGTAGTTTAAAGCCATGTTGAAACCTCATCAATTAGTCTGTCTGTATGCTCCTGTACTAACAAATGTTCTGTCATAAAGACCTTTTTTCTGAAAAAAGGTGGCAGCTCCAAATAATATGAACCTCAGACTTCCCATAGTTATTTCTTTCCAAAGGTAAACTTTACTGTGCTTCACTAGAGGTTTCCTGTTGTCAGCAAGATAATTATTTTATTCCAGTACAGAGGGATATTTCTTGTGTATTGTAGTATCACTATGGAATGTGGTTAAACTTGTGTCTTTTGGATTGTACATGGAGTCTGCTTATGTTCTAGAGATAGTGGCCTTTGTAAGCTGAATATGTGCGTTCATCTAACTTGTACTTCAGCTGAATAGGGTGATAGCCTTCAAAATAGCTGTTGTGTGCCCTTCATCGAATTTATCATATGACAGTGGTGCAGCATGGCAAAACACCAGCTAGTAGAAAATTCTGATGTTTCATATGAGAGGAAAGAAAAAGTAATTGAATTGGCAGGGAGGTTGCTTGCTTTTTTTCTTTAAAAAGTATTCACATTTTGAAATTATTTGCTGAATAGTAGAACTGCTATGTCAACAGGAAAGTAAGTTAAACCTTGCAGCCGTGGCAGTTAATGGAACTTGACAGGAAAGAACTTTTCTTCTTAAATTGGATAATGAAAGTTTGGGTTTTTTGGTTTTGGTTTTTGTTGTTTTTTTTTTTTTTGTAGTAGCATTTTTTTGGGGGGAGGGGAGTGTTGTGGGTTTTGTTGGTTTGTTGTTTTGGGGATTTTTTTAAGGCTGATAACTTTTTCAATATGAAACTTCCTTAAGGAAGATCCATGTTTCATATTTATGTGCTGGGATTATCCCAGTCAGCATGGTAAACTGAGTGTCTGTACCTGCATAGTAGAGCATGGGTGTGCTTGACCAGCTAAGAATGACCAGAGGTCCATCTGTCACGCTATGCTGTCACCAGCAGTAGATGCCTAGGGAAGAATGCTAGAACAAATAAGAGCTGAAACTGATTTAATGTATCAAAGAACACAGGAAGTTAAACATGTTTAAAAAATAAATAAATAATGTTTTATGAATAAAAATAATTGTAAAGAAATTTTCAAACTTTTGATCAGACCTTTTTCAGCTGTTCTTTTCAAGTGGGATGGATGTATGTAAGTGATACGTAAAACGTGATACTTATGTTGTTTAAATAGCATAATAATATATAAGGCATTATTACATATAAAACGGTATGTGCATGTATATGCACATACATACAGAGTCCAGTTGTTAAGCTGGCAGCTTTAAGAATATATTGTCTCTTAGTCGTTGACATGTACTATAAAAATCTGTATATTAAAAATACTGGTCACAATGGACATGTTCAAGTTTTGTGTATGTATCTTGATCTGTTAAAAACATTGAAAAACTTAAGTGACTGCATGACTACTCTTCAGCTTTTATCTGTTCCTCTCTGAATTTATTATCCTCAAGATGGATTCTCTTTTGCAGAGGGTTTAAGAATCAGCATAGCAAGATGTCTACAAACCAGGGCTGAAATAACATAGTAGGTATTTTTGTCAGAATTGTTTTAAGCCTTTACAAGTAACATTTGAAGAAGTTGAGGGGGAGGAATGGAAGCAGGTTAGAAGAGGGAGGGTGTTGTTTTAAAACAAATAAGCTGTAAGAAACTGAAGTGTTGAAAGAACTCAGTAATGCAATATGGAGTGCTTTTTTTTCCCTTGTAGCTCCAGCTTTTGATGTCAAGTGATTACTGAAACTCTCCATTTACTTATGATGTTATCTGCCTCTTAGGATGGAGAGAAGCTTGAAATGTGAGTCAAAATTCTGGCTTACGGATATCAAATTAAAAGGTCAAAATAATATTTTAAAAATTAAGCTATTGTTAAGAAGACCCTGTTTTATATTTTTGACCTCATGAGACTGGCTCAAACACGGAGACACTGGGGCTGAAAGCAGTAAGGCATTAGCAAAGAAGATTCAAGAATTGGTGAGATGGAGCAGAGGCATGAGTGGAAATACTGTGGAAGTGTGCATAAAGAGGTCAGCACATAATTACACAAGTATACCAGCACTGCAGGTGCTATTACTATTATAAATGGGGAAAAAAATCTAATTGAATTGTGCAGTTTTGACTCCAGGCAGTCTGATTTTACATTTCGTTGTACAGTGCTTCAGATGCATCTGTTCACACAATGTGTTCATCTCTTGGATTGATATGTAACTACTTCTTGCTGTCTGACATACTGCCTTCTGCATGCAAAAGGCATGTATATTCTCTGACCTCTAAGTTTTTTGCAGCAATTTAAAAAGGTCAGTTTCCAACCTAAACCTTCAAACCTTCCCCCGCCTAAAAGCTTCAAGTGTGTAACTATTTGGTTAACCTTATTTCCTTCAAGTGAGTTATAGTGGGAAAAAAAGTAGTTAAATATCAGTTTACAAAAAGCACAACTAGAAATTAGCTGAGGAAGAAAACTGGTATTAACTCTCTATCTAGGCAGAGTAATCTGATGTATTTAGTATCTTCATTTTTAATGTCTTTTCTTCAAAGACTTTTATTTTGTTCCTGCCTAACTAGGGTAGAGAAACTGCCTTGAATGCAGTTAAGCCAGTCTTGTTCTGGGTGGCAGTCCACTATTGTTTCTCATGGGAGTGATTATGGTGATTAAACATTAATCATCCATTTGTAGATACTGCTCAGAGCTCTTGATGGCTGGGGCATAGTGAGGTCTGTCTAGATATCTTAGTGGTCTGTCTGTCTTGCCTAAACCCCTTCAAAAATTGTTGCTTCTACTTTGAAGATGAATGGGCAGAACAAAGATGTACTTTGTATGTCTGAAACCCAATGTAATAAAGTGCTAAAAGTCTGTGAGGTTGTTTGAAAATAAAGTTTTAAGTCATTACTGTATTAAAGAAGCATCCATTTTAAACACCACCTCTCAGACCATGAAAGCGATATGATTCCAGGTAATTCACATTTATTCAGGTAAGAGAGTTGCTCAAAGGTGGAGCTGTGAGAAAGACTACTGGTTTGACAGAAAAAGCAGTGAAACTGAGGTTGGAATATGAGGGGATCAGATACTAAGGGTACAGATGAACGTTCAACCTTTTTATAGATTGTTTTAACTAATTTACTTCCTCATACTAGATTTTAAAATATGTAGTCTGACAACAATATGCTGTCACCACACATTTAGTTGAATAACCTGCTAGGAGATTTAAACAGGAAGTTCTTGCATAAGCGATTACATTTTTATTTTATGAATGCTGAATTGGGAAGCTTGTATAAATCATCACATTTTAACAGTCAAAAAACCCTCTAGCATAGAAGAATACCTTATTTTATCAAAATATCTAAACAGAAAATTTAAACAAGTTTTTCACTGAAACCTCTCTTCATTTTTCCTTCTCAGCAGGTGGAGATTCATAAACAATAAATGGAGATAATTTGCCTGATAACCAGTTACTGATGAAAATATAAAATTATTATCACTGAATAAAATCTGTATTGTCATACATCACAACAGCAGCTTTGAATGACTTTTGTGCAAGGAAAATAATCAAGTCTAACCAGTTCTCTTCCAAATTCTAAGATAAGTAGCTTGGTAGTGAGCAGTGCAAGCAGCATTCCAATCTGATGAAAAGTACTTGATTGCAAAGTGAGAGCACTTGACTTTCCAGCATGGGTGCTTGTCTGAGTTTTGGTTTGCTCTCAGGTGATCTAATGCTGAGGTAACTATTAAGCCGGCTAAGTGTTTACTGAGGGCATATTTAGAATAGATACCAATTTTTGGCACACAATAGAAAAAGAACATTTCATTCCTATGTCTTACAAATGTTTAGGCTTTAACCTCCAACAAGTAAAAAGTTTACTATGCACAATAGGGCTTTCGCGTACAATTAAGGCATAATTCTGAAGGATCCTTTCCACATTCATATGTGATAGAGGTATTTTCCTTCTAGAGCTCTGTCTGTCTTCCCTTTCAAAGTCAAATTCTTAAAATGTCTAGCTCATGGCATAACTTGTGTATCAGCAAGTATCAGTGCAATCTGCCAAGAAGAGGCAAGGCACATTTGTAGCAGAACAAATAGATAAGGAGAAGCTTCTTAGTCCATCTCCTTAAAAATGAAAGTTACATTGGAGTTGTCATTTTATGTGTCAAATGATAATTTGAATAATAAGATGATACAATGTTAGTTTTGTCAAGCAATTTTTTGCACCTTTTCATACAGTTTTAGCTGTTGCTTTTACATACATTCCAATAAGCAATCCTTGCAATTTAATATATTTTGGTTTTGTAGCTACACTGAGCTGTGTAAAAAGAGTATGACTGAACCTGCTGCAGGACAGAAGAAGGAGCTGCATGATGAACTCCTTTCTGTCTCACCTTTATGTTATTTGTTCTTTTCTTCCTTTGAAGTTTTTTTTTTTTTATTTGTGCTTTTATATACTGTTTCTTATGTAATTTTATTAAACTTCAGATAATTTGTAAGATCAGTAGAGAAATATGCAGCCATTTACTCTTACTCACTGCTATCGTTTATCTTGAGGAGTGTGTTTTAAGACAAGGAGCAGAAGAGGGGCTGACACCTTTTGGCAACTTGCTATGACTGCATAGTTAAATCTGAGTGCCACATATCTCTTCAAGTCATGCATGCAAAATAGACGTGACTTAAAAGTGCTGTTTGAAGTGACTAAGAAGTTGTTAAAATCCATTGGTGGCTTTGAATGAACTGTTCTGTAACTAGATCTCTGAATGAGCATTGTTGTTAGAACTTGTTTCAGTCACAAGTATCAACATTATTACTGTTCAGAAAATTGATACGAATCCAACAGTACATGATTGCCAATTTAAGATCCCATTTCAGTAAATTAACAGTGACAAAAATACTCTTGCTTCTTGTTAAATTTAATTTGATCTTGAATTGTGAGTTACAAATTTGTTTAATTTTTAGAACAACAAATGTGAACAGTGTTTCTCTCAAACATTCATAATCTGTGCATTTGTTTTCAGTACACATTTTGGAACTTTGTACCAAAAAATTTGTTCGAGCAGTTCAGAAGAATAGCTAACTTCTATTTTCTCATCATTTTCCTTGTTCAGGTAAGCTATCCCTATTTTTCAGTACATTTCTGGAGTTTGAAAAGGTTTTAAAATGCACTGGTTTTGATGACTGAAGAGGTAAATGGTTGACCCTGGACAACCTTTTGTACTGATGATGTGATAAAAGGAGTTTTATTTCATTTCCAGGTTGTGAATATGAATTTAACCTAAAGAGAAATTGACACCATCGCCAGTTTGATGGCAAGATACCTCCTGAGAAAATTGAAAAGAATGTGTCACTTTTATTTTGTTATGAGCAAACATCCAGATCAGCAAAGCCATTGTTATAAATTAGATTGATGATAAACTTTTGTTAGTTTTGCTGAATGTTAATTTTTTTTACAACAGAATGGCAGAAATTTTCCAATTGCATTGAAAGGCTGTGGAGAAACCAAAATATAGATACTTATCTAATGCTTGCTTAGGGTGGTACATAAATATGTGGGTTTGTAATTATTACCTCACACAACTAGTTTGATGCTTTCTAAGTGTCTTCATTCTGAACCTTTTAGAATCACAATAAATATCTTGCAAAGTTAAGTGAAAAGCTGTATTACTTGGCACACCAGATTCTGTAGAAAGAAAAGCTATGCAGATTCTCAGGACAATTTAGACTTTCTTATCATTTGAACTCTCTCTCTGCATTCTACCTCTGTTTATAATTGCAGAAGTCACAGCCCAATATGTCAGTATTTACTCCTTGCATGTGTAAGAACACCTGTAGTTATAACATGTAAAAACTACACTATCCTGATTTCTAATGTTGCTTAGTAATTTTGTCTCCAAAGCTGCAGCTTTCCAATCTGGTTCTTAAACTCTTGCAAGCAAGATTAATATCTGAATGTTAATGTGATCTAAATATACTATTGTATCTTACTACAGCATCTAGTTGTTTTCAAATTTTGTTGGTATAGTATATATATATAGTATATAAAATTGCATTAAAATACTAAGCTTTTTAGTTTAAGTTCCTTAGTGCTTTGTAACATATTGGTGAAATAATTACTTGAAACATCTTGGTTGAAAAATTGACAGTTAATAGTCACAAAAATATAACCAGAAAATATTTATTCCTTTTGTTGCAGTTAATCATTGATACACCTACTAGTCCAGTTACAAGTGGACTTCCACTTTTATTTGTCATCACTGTAACAGCTATAAAACAGGTGAGTAATTTAGTGAGCAAAAGTAAAACTAAAGAGAACATTATTATTTGGTTTGTGTATTTCAGTTTTCCCTGCCTTTTTGTGTTAGACTAAATTAGGGCAATGCTGAAAGAATGATTGTGATAAATTTTGAAGGAGTTTTATTTTTGTTTCCTTAGTTTAAGTAGAATTGGTTGCTGTATGATGATGTTTCACTAGTTCAATGCAAACTTATAAATTATTTTATAATTTTGATGTTCTTGTGTTCCAAGGAATCATTTCCATTTTTGTGTTCACTTAGCACAATTCAGCTTTTGTTTGTTTGTTTCTAAATTACTGTCCACATCCTATTATGTTTTTCCATGACTGAAAATGAGCATAGTAAGAGCTACAAAAACTTGTAAGAGATCTGCTCTTAACCTTCAGGTTTCCTTAGCCTTTACAGTATGAATGAATAATAAAAATTATTTTGGTTCAAGTCTTCAGTATATGTTTGATTGTAATCTATAGTTTATAATGATAGCTGCAGTGCTTTCTGCAGGTTAGCAGTGAACAGCTGTTACTCTATTATCTCATTTTTAATGTTAAAATTAACCCATAAAATAGGTGAAAAACCATGCAAGTATTTTTTAGATATTAGGTGTTGCTACATCTTCGAGTATAAAAGAACTTGCTGGAAGTTGTTCTGTCAAAATAGAATTGCATAATACATGTATGGAATTGTACAGGTTTGACATTTGAGTTTCAAGTTAGCACTACCAAGAGGATAATGATTAAGATAGTTTTTCACCAGCTATCCTAATGCAGCTGTGCTACCTTTGGCATGAGCATGTAAATGTAGATGGAGTCTTATTGAAATTAGTGGAATCTCAGGTAGATATAGAATGTTCTAATTGATATGGAGATATTAAAATCAGATCTGTATGTTATCAGAGCCTTTGTTATTACAAATTGCATCTAGATCAGGAATTAATCAAGAATGAGCTCATAATTACCCTTCTGTTGATTTAGCCAGAGATGAATTTGTTGAGTTTGTGAGTTGCAAGCCAGCTAAAGGAGGACAAGAGGATAACCTGATCTTGCAAAAAGCCTTGCTATTGCAGTTAATTTGTTGAAAATTTTACTAAATTTGAACCAGCAAGTGATAAGCAGTACTTTGGTGCCTACAATACTCTTCTTCATTTATTGCACCATCTCACCATAGCTACAGAATAGTTTCTAATAATTTGGGCTCCAAAACTTATAGTCACAAGTCATGTTCTTTGCAGGGTTCTGTTACGCATTTGGCTTTTTGCCTTCAGTCCAATTTAATGATATTTGCTTCTATAGGATAGCTGTCAGTGTAGGCAGTCAGTGGCACAGTAAGTTCCCTTTCATGGTTTGCTCTTATCTGTATCTCTGGATCCACATACCAGCCATTTCCTTCCTTCATTTCAGTGAATGGAATGTGAATGTGGAAGGAAAATCTGCACAAGCAGCATCTTTTGCTGGGCTGCTTAGAGGAGTTAGTACTTTCCCTGGGCATGAGGTAGTTCTTTTACTTCGTGTTTCCAAAAAATGTTGTCTTTCAGGGGAAAAAAAATAATTCCATTTAATAGTTTAATTCAAGACAGCTTCTAGGTCAAAGTGCTCCTTATTTTAGCTCAAAACCTGTAGAGATAAGACTGTATTTCTTACATACCTGTGACAGATTTGATTATTAAAACAATGGCTAAGAAAAATGAGGATGTGGTGTGTTGACCCTGGCCAGCAGCCAAACACCCATGCACTCTCCTCTCCTCTGGAAAATAGAGGGAAAGTGAAGTTACTTGTGTATCATATTAGTGACACTTTGATAGGGAAAGTAACAGCTATGCCAAGCAAAATAAGGGATTAATTCACTACTTCCCATTGATGGGCATATGTCCAGTCACTTCTGGAAAGCAGGGCCTCAGCACAAGTCATGCTTGCTTGGGCGGACAAATGCCATCACCACAAATGACCCCTTTCTGCCTGCCTTCCCTGAAATTTTCTTGCTGAGCACAATTACATATAGTATTGAATATCCCCTTGGTCAGTTTTGGTCTGCTGTCCAGGCAGTGTCCACTCCCAGCCTCTTGCCCACTACCCCCAGCCAGCTGATCTCTTTTTTTAGTGTATGGGGAGGTTGGAGAGAAAGGCTTGATGCTGTGCAAGTACTGTTGAGCTGTAGCCAAAATACTGGGGCATAACCAACACTGGTTTAGCCTCAATTATAAAGCACGGCAGCATATGTGCAGCTGTGAAGAAAGTGAGCTCCATCCCAGCCAGGGTAATTTTGATTGTCCCTGAATAGGGTAACTGACTACCTTTACAGTCTTTATGCTAAATGCAGACTTTTCCTTCGTTCGTTTTCAAAGAAACTACAGGGAGCAGTATTGTAATTTATTTACAGTGCTAGCTGTATACAATTGAGTATATTCTATTGTAGAATTCAGCTCTTGCTGGTGAGCAAAAGCTGTGATGCATGCAAAAGCTAGTAGTTTAGGTGTGGCTTTCCTTCTGTTAAGATTTTAAATGTTGCACTTCAGAGTTTTCCTGTAGTTTGGTAGTGGCCTACCACAGCCTGGATTATGACATGTGGTACCTTGAACTGCTGTTCTATCTCCTTGAGTCTTTCTCCCAACAAATGGTATAGATTTTGGGACCTGATTGATAAGCTGTACCAGCTCCTGGAGGTATATTACACTGAAGTTATAAAGACTCTGTGAGTTCCCAGGTTATCTCTGAGAACATGCAAGGCAGTGGTGCTTTTGTTTTGCGTTGCATTTTCAATAGTTTAGTGTGAAGTGTTGGAACTAGAAGGGGGGTTGGAACTAGATGATCTTAAGGTCCTTTCCAACCCTAACTATTCTATGATTCTATGTACTCAAGAGTGTTAGATGTAAAAATGCATATGGAACCACTGGTGTCTTTCAGTCCCAATCTTTATCCTGCAGCAACACATTTTAAATGGAAAGTTGCAGATTCCCTGTCCTTTACTGTGTCTGTTTCTGTATGTAGCTTTTGGGCGATCAAAGTTATTCTGCAGTCTCTTAAAACAAAATTCTTCACATTGATGTATATAAGGTTAAAAAGTGTAACAAGTGTATAACAATCAGAAATAATGACCACCTTCAGTTATGTCATTACTTCATCGTAGAATCATAGAATCATAGAATTAGTTAGGGTTGGAAAGGACCTTAAGATCAACTAAGTCTCAGTCTTCCAAAATATACTTCTATGCCTCTGTCTTCCTGGTAACTGCTTCTAGAAGTACTTTGCACTTACTCAGGAGTCAACAGAGCATGAGCAAGAGATAATCACTTAACCACCAGAAAGTTCTACACTTTGTAAACACCCCTATTCATCAGAATGTCTTCATTAAAATATATAATTTTGTTGACTAATTTTAACCATGAACTTTCTTGTTTGTAAATGTCCAACATGACTGACATGTATCACAATTTAATTTGTTCTACTAAGAAAATGTTCTTTTCCCCTCTTCCCACCTCTCCCTCCCCATTTCTTGATAAAGGATAATCTCGATTTGGTTAGTTGGTTTGTTTTGTTGCAAGATAGAGCTGATCTGTGTCTTTATAGCCAAATGTGCATCACTGTGTCATTCCATTTCACTGTTTTCTAGGGTTATGAAGATTGGCTTCGACATAAAGCTGACAATGCAATGAACCAATACCCTGTTCATTTCATTCAACACGGTAAACTGGTTAGAAAGCAAAGCCGAAAATTGAGAGTAAGTAACTATGACTTAACAGAGCGAGGCTTTACTTCGCACTTCTTGTAGAACAAATTATACAGAAATGCAGCATGATGGTGTTTCAGCATTTATTACATTTAATTGAGATTAGACTTGCAATATACTAATTTTTGATTTAATGCCACTCAGTAAATTTTATAAGCTAGATATGTTTCTGTTTTATCTTGTTAACTCCTCTCATAATTGTTCCATTCATTTTTCATTTTTTAACTCTAATTTTTGCACTCATGATTTGTCTTCTCTCCATTTTCAGTCTGTGGTTATGCACATTAATGATGCATTTAAGACAGATTATCATAGTCAGCACTGCTGATATGTCCTATGTATACAACATATACATATGCATACCTATATATACAACACATTCAGAATACTTCCTCCATTACTCATCAAATCACAGCCTCTTCATTGGCTGTTGAATGTTGCTGCATTCCCTTCCTGGCATTTTGAAGGTTATTTTCAGAATTAATTTCTGCCTTTTTTTTTTTTTTTTTTTTTTTGTGAGCAGATTCTTTGATTCTTTTCATTGTTTTTCTCTTTAGAACTCAGCAAATTTCATAGCTTTTTGTTTGGATTTTTACTTATTTCTAATATCTTCATTAGGGATAGGTTTTTCTGCTTTGCCTTGTTTAGACATAAATGTCTCTACAGTGTTCACAGACTTTCTGCTGATGCCTTTCTCTGTGATCTTCCCTTTAAGTGTGATAGCTTATGCTTAGGGTTTAAAAAAATTGAAACATCACATGCTGAGTATTCCATTTACATAACTAAACAGTTAAATATTCCAAATAAAGTAGCACATGACTGAAGTTTGTATTCCATTAAGTAATCTATTGCCCATATTTTCTCAGTTTCTCCCCTGTTCTTTGCATTTCAGAGACTGTATTTTGAGCAACTAGATGCTAGGAGACAGGCATAAGAAATATTCACATGGAAAGGGATGTCTGTAAATATCTGAATAAATATCTGGATAAATTCTTGGACATGTATTAAGCATGAAAATAGACTAGAACATGTAAAGGTAGACTGTTATGTACCTAAAGCCTGTGGACATTTGATTAAAGAAGAGGTTTCTTTTTCACTGCATCACAGACCAGTTGAGGTTGTCAGGCATGTGTGCAGGTCATCTGGTCCAACCCCCTCTGCTCAAGCAGGACCACCAAGAGCTGGTTGCCCAGGACCAGACAGCTTTTGCTTATCTCCAAGGGTAGAGATGCCACAACCTTCCTGAGCAATCAGTGCCATTTTTTCTTTTTTTTTTTCTTATAATCATTTGAGAAAGATGACCCCCAAAAATGTATCAAGGGCTTTTTTTCTCAAATGAATGGGTTAGAGCAATATTTTAAATTTATAGTTGGTTTCCTGTTCTGTGACACTCAAACATGCTGTTAGATTTAACTGTGCTTTCATGAGTGCAAACTAATTTGCTCACCTTTAAATATGGATAAAAATAGGATGGACTTCTAGTCATAAATCCTGCTGAAAATATACCCTGGTTTAGTTGCCAGACTTGGGAATCATAGCTTTTTCAATTATCTCTAATTATTTTCTGAGGTCTACATGCTTACCCTCAGCAGCCAACAAAAGTAGCTCAAATCTTCAGCTGTTTTTGAAATAATGTTTTGTTATATTTAATGTTAAAACAAGGACAGTATCTTCCATCTTTCAAATGAAGCTGCAAAACTTAGTAAGTCAGTACTTACAAAATGGTTGTCCTGAAACGAAATATAGCACATAGCAGACTTCAGCCATTCCACAAGGTGTGATTCAGTTTTTGAGATATTCCTGTAGTTCTTTACTGCTGTGGTAAAATTGTGGTGTAAATAAAAGTAGATGAATTTTCTAAATATTTGAGTGAACCTATGTTTTGAAATCTGAAACTTGGGCTGCTACACAAGTGATAAACGCATTTTTTGTTGTATCTTTTCTTTAGGTTGGAGATATTGTAATGGTAAAAGAAGATGAAACATTCCCATGTGACTTAATATTTCTGTCAAGTAGTAGAGAAGATGGAACATGTTTTGTTACAACAGCTAGTTTAGATGGTGAATCCAGCCATAAAGTAATTAAATGTTCTAAATTTTCTTTCTGAGGCAAAGCTTGCTTTTAATTTTTCACATTTGACTGCATGCTTACATGTGTGAGCAGATAACTTGTGTAACTTCGGTTTCTAGTAACATTTTATGGAAAGTTTGAAAATTTATGTATTTGTGACTTTGTGTCCAGTATAGGCATGCAGATTACAGCAAACTTTTTTGTACTTAAATGCTTTCATGGTGACATAATTAGTGACCACACTGCAAGGTACTTGCATGTAATGTAAGAGGGTGCTCACTTTGGAGCATCTGAAAGTGCATCTTACTTGAACTATGGGCTCTTATGTGAAAGTTAAAAAATCTGCTTCAATCTGAACTGAAATACATGTGCAGATTAATGTCTTCTGTATCTGTCCTTTTTTATTTTATTTACACCTTGATATTTGTTCCAGACTCACTATGCTGTCCAAGATACAAAGGCATTTCACAATGAACAAGAAATGGATGCACTACATGCTACCATTGAATGTGAACAACCTCAGCCTGACCTTTATAAGTAAGAAAATAGTTCTTGCCCATTTCATTTAGTGTTCCCTAACAATAAATTATAAAAATATCATAATGAAAATATACTGACTGCATCTGGCTGGTTAGAGTGGGCCCTTGAGTGAGCATGAAGTCAGGTTAGTTCTCCATCCTTGGTCCTTTCCTGCAGGTAGTTCACTGGTCTGCTCTAGGGCAGTGGTCTCCAAAGAGGGGTGCACAAAGCAGGCCATTTGTGTGTGTGGTAAAAATTTTAGAACTTGTGGGGCTTTTTTAATCTAAAAAATAAGAAAGAAGCTTTACTAATATTTAATACATTTCTTGACACTGGCTGTCAAGAAATAGTCTGTATGTTAGAGTCCCATGTCACATACAGTTTGTGACAAGTCTTCAGGGGTGAAAGGATATTCTGCAACGTGGAGAGGTCGCTTCTGGCGCCATGGCTTGTTCTGTTGCTTTCAACACGCATGAATAATGAGAATTTGTATTGATAGACAGCTTCTATCTCTGCTACTTTTTGCTTTGCACTTTATTGGTCAATAAACCACAGTGGCGAATCTTTCTTTTCAAAGGCACATGGTCTTTTTACACCATGATGCATCATAACAGACTCTACAGTGTCTTTAGATATGGCTCTGCTGTGTTGTATATTCTCTCAGCGGAGAGGTTGCCAGTTCTCTGAGCCTGGGAGGTTTCCCTTTCAGGGTAACTGACCCACCAGTTCTCCAGTTTCCTCTACCATCCAGAATGCTGATGTCTGGCTTAATCTGGTTTGATTTGAGGTTATCCACTTAGACTGTGATACTGCAAATACAGCATACTGGGTCTGACTGGAATGTAGTAAATATTCTTCATAGCAGCCCATTTGGTGTAGTGGTTTTGATTTGTAACAAAACCAGTGTTAATAACCCACCCGGGTTTTCACTGCTGCTGAAAAATGCTTGCGCAGTGTCAAGGCTTTTTCTGATTCTCACTTTGCCCCTCCAGCAAGTAGGTAGGGGTTGGGCAGGAGGCTGGGAGTGAACACAGCCAGGAAATTGACCTCAGCTCACCAGAGGGATGTTCTGTGCCGTATAATGTCATGCTCAGCAATAAAACTAGTAGTCTTTCAAAAGTAGCTGTTGCTTGAAGACTGGCTGGGCATTGGTCTGCTTATGGGAGGTAGTGAGTGCTTGCCTTTGTATCACTTGTTTTTTTCCCTTCATTTACTAATCTGTCATTATCTCGCTTTTGCTCTTCCAGTTCCCTCTCCTGTCCTTTTGGGAAGGGAATTAGCAAGAGGCTAGTGCGTGCTTAGTTGCTATCCAGCAGTAACCCACCACATACAGATAAAAATGTACTTAGATATTCAGAGGGAAAATTGCTTATTTGCCTTCCACTTTTGTTTTAAACTCCATTGTAGGGTTTAGGTTTTGTAAAGGATAGTAATTACACTGGCTTACCTCAGGTAATTTAGAGAATAAGAGTTCTTTTATTTTTTTGCTAATGGGTCTACTTAGAATATTTAGTTCTAATTTTAGTATCTCTTGCATCTTTTTATATGGACATTTTACACTGACTTACTGTTCTGTGTATTTTTCTGTTTACATGTATCTCCATGTTCTTGTTTATGTTCTGGGTGATCAGAGCTTGTTTGACTTGAGTGCTCACTGTAGTAAATACTTTGTAGAAAATGTTTCTCAAATAATCATCTTATATGTGTTTTTTTGAAGTGAGAGTAATTTTCTTTATTTTTAAACATGTATGTGTGGTGTACATATATCTGTAATGCAGTGTACATGAAACTGAAATATTTGGACATATATGTATAATAATACACAAATTAGAAATGTTGTTAAGCTGCTTCTATACTTCCCTTGCAGATTTGTTGGTCGAATAAATGTTTACCATGATAGGAATGAGCCTACTGCAAGGTAGGGAAAATCCAGAGTTTTTACACACTTAAACATTTCCAGGGTTGTGCTGATTTTGGCCAAGGATAGAGTTGATTTTCTTCATAGTAGCTGGTACTGGGACTGTGTTTTGGATTTGTGCTGGAAACTGTTGATAATTCAGAGTCAAGGCCTTTTCTGCCTCTCATCCCATCACAAAGCAGGCTGGGGTACATAAGAGATTAGAATGGGACACAGCCAGGTCAGCTGACCCCAACTGATCAGAGGGATATTGTAAACTATGTGTCAT
>JBCJKH010036459.1:0-16479 GCA_039877255.1 Loriculus beryllinus
AAAAGAAAAGAAAAGAAAAGAAAAGAAAAGAAAAGAAAAGAAAAGAAAAGAAAAGAAAAGAAAAGAAAAGAAAAGGACAAAAAATTAAGTGACAAATAAAAGGAAACAAGTATGAATGTTACAGTTAGCTCAAATACAAACTTGTCTTAAAATGTCCTTAATATGCCTTTATTTTCATCCAGCTATTGCCCTTCTTTCAAAAAAAAAAGGGAATTAAACTTCCCTCACTGTCTTTGAAAAACAATCAAAATCTGCAAACTCTACAGGAAAGAGCAATAAAAATAGAGGTGTTAGAGGAACTGATTAGTGGGGAAAAAAATACATAGAGCTTGGGGAAGCAGTGGCTCACAGGCAATGTGATACAAGTCTACAAATATTTGCAGGCTGTAAATACCGAGGACAGGAATTTAGTGTGACACAGGCATAATCAGGACTAAAAGGAGAGGGGAAAAGAAATATATATATATATATGTGTGTGCCAGACAGATTCAATAGACCTGGGAATTAATAGATGGCACACGTCCTGTGGGGAGCCACGCTGTGCTGGTTAAGTAGATAGGCTGAGAGAGATGACAGGACTGTTGATCTTGAACTGCTGTGGTAAGGTGACTTGGTACATCTCAGCCATTAATGCATATATGCTCAGCTTTCAGGAGCAGGCCTGGCTGTGTGTTCAGCTCGGGCTGGCAGGCTGAGTTACCAGGCCTGATGCTCACTGGGGCCGGCTGTGCCACCCCTTCCGCACACAGCCAGGAAGGCGTAAGGCAGGTCTCAGGTGTGCCAATGCAGATTTGCATCCCGCTTGTCACTGCCTGGTGGGGATGACGCTGGATGGGGCAAAACTGTCTCTTTTGGAGGTCTGACCTTGTGTGGGATCTAAAAAGGAAACATGAAGCTTGTGGAAAGCCAGTGGGGCTGGCGTGGCAGCAGGACCCACTGCGGGCAAGTCTCTGTGCCGGCCATTCAGGGGAGGTTTCTGCAGGTTCCTCTGCACCGCCCTGGCAAGGTACCAGATTCAACAGAAACACCTATTTCACAAGGCTTAACATTTTATCCTTCACCTCACCCTTTCAGAGTGCTGTTGGATCGTGCATCTCCTTCAGCAGCAAAAAGGGAGCAAGGTTTGTCCTGCTGTGGTGCAGGGTGCCGCTCCAGGGAGACCCAGGTAGGCCGACCCAGCTCCAACCCCCAGCCTGGCCCTGGGTGCAGGATCGGGATCAGGCAGGAAAACCTCCGGCCAGCCTTGCCCTGGCCACTCCCAGCTCGGAAACCTCAGAACAGAATGTTCCCTTCTGGGAACTGGAAACAAGTTCGCTCCTTGTTGCAGATGTGAAAAGGACCTTACACACCCCAAAGACGTTCGGTCCCTCTCGCTCCTCCCCGGCCCGCCGGCGGCCTATGAAAGAAGTCACTTCCACTGCGGCTCTTGGCTCTTACTAACGGAGAGTTATTTCCTGCTTGGGGCTTGCTGGCCTCAGCCACTGGAAATGGGAAATTCCACCCTGAAACCGGCGGGAGGTTATTCCACTGACTGAAGCCTGTCCCGTCTCAGTGTCTTGCTGCAGGAATTTCTCCTCTGAGAAACCGGTGGGTTCTGGGGATGGAAATAGGAGTTTTGTCAAAGTTTTAACCATCCTGGTTATAACCTCCACAGGAAAAGCATTGTAAAATTAGCCTCTAGTGAACTACTATGCTACTAAGCTAGAATTTAGAAGCAAAAGTAATTTAATTAAACCAGCACATTATTCACAGACTATAACTGGCAGCTTTTATTACAGCCAGTCCACTCTAACCTCCACCCTGTCTGCAAAATTGACTCTATTTGGTCAAATAAAGCTAATGCTCTGAATTAATAAAGGCAGCACTGAGATTATGAGAGGTGCAAAATGGGAAGGCCTTTAGGTCTCATACCGAAGCAGAAAAAGGCACAGCTTTTGCACTGGTGTGTTTACTGGTTTCCCTTCCCAGCATGTTGTGACTTGTATGTGCGCTTCCAGGAGTGAAAACAAATCTACAGATGTTAGTTCATCATGCTCACTGAGGTACGGCCTGATTTTTGACTCTGTTCACTGTGTTACTGCTGCACTTTCAACCTGTCTTAATGTACATGCATTTTTCTTGCTCTTGGTTCTGTGCAAGGTCCTGAGCATACAGCGAGCTGGGAAGTGGTGGGGTTATGTCTCTAAATAGAGTTTCTAAGCTATTTGAATTTAAATGTCATCAGGTTAAACAGATGCAAGGAGAAAGTGGCCTCTGACTGACAGGCATGGAGCAAAGCTGCATGCAGGGAGCTTGCACAGCAGAGCCAGGCAGGTGTGGTGGAGGCAGAGGGGCAGGGAGCCTGAAGGCAGAAAGCCATGCAGCAAGGGGAGAGTGCCAGCTTTTGGGGAAAGGGAGGAAAAACCAGGAGAAGCTGACCTGTATTGGATCCAGAGCACAGCCAGCCCCCCAATTATGAGGGGCTGGCAATGATCAGGACTTTTCCACCGGCATGATGTTGCAGGGATGGGGTTTGGAATCAAAAGCCATATTAGGGTTAGAACAGCAACTAGGAGAAAAAGTGAAGAAGCATTTAATACAGTGGTAAACGAGATTATTTTTATTAAAACAGTATAAAATAAGGCCAAAAGAAGCAAGGCACAGTTCCTGTCCTCAGGCTCTGGTATTCTTATGGCTGGTTTTGCAGAAGCAGTGGCCCGAGGCGGTATGCTAAAGGCTCTGCCGTTGCTCCCACTGCCAAGGTCGCGATCCCCTTCCAGCCCCCTGTGCACCTCCCGCAGCCGGGCTTAGGGCAGGATGGGGCACCCCCCAGAGCTCTTTCACTGGCACCAGCGTTCGCCTGGCAGTGGGCTCCCACAAAGCATCTGCTGCCCGTGACCACCGGCAGGCGAGCGAGCGGCTTTCCACATGTGCTCCCAGGGTCTCCGGATTGGTGTGCTCCGCAGAAGGGGCTGGTCCTTGAAGTCAGCTCCTGTGCCTGTGACAGATGATATTTTTATGCAAGAAAACAAAACCAGGATATCTGATGGACTGCATTATCTTTCCAGACAGCTTGGAGCTACAGCTGCAGAGTAAGAAGTTTTATGCTTAGACTTCAAAACTGTGAGTGGAATTTAAACATCGGTTTTATACAACTACTTATGTTTGGGTTTTTTTATTTGTTTGTTTTTTACTTGTGTGTGTGTGTGTGTGTGCAACTTTGCAAGAAGTATATATGTATATATATCTGCATGATAACTTTTCATTACCGAGCAATCCATTGCGAATTCTCCTAAGATGAAATAATTATTGCTTTGGAAAACTTCACAAAGTGTTAGCTGTATTTGCAACTGGACTAACAAATGTGCACTGAGGAGGAGGATGCTCTTTTCAGTGAATGCAATTAGTCTAGCTGAAAATGGTTTTAAATTATCTTTTCTACTAGAAAATGTGTTTGAGCAGGGCTGGTTGTGCTGAGGGAGAATCTCCTGGGAGTTATCAGCAAATGTCAGGCTGGTCTGTGTGTCTGTCACAGGCGTCATTTAATGTTTGCTTGTATAGGGAGAGGGTTTAGGTTAAAACCTGCTGTTACCATTATGTGGCACTGTGCTTGCTGGAAGGAAAATCTGTTGGTACCAGGTGTGAGCAAGCTGGCTAATTAATGATGATTGGATGAAATTAGTTTAACAGAATATTGTCCAATATGATGCAGGTTTATAGAAACAATTTTAACAGATACATAGCACTTACTAGTGCACAGGGGGATCATTCTTGTAGTCGAAACATTAACCTGCTCTTTCTTGCATGTGTTTGAGTAGGAACAATGAACTGATTTTCTGTGGGAGACTCCAGGGGCTGATGTCCAGGTCAGCAGTCTAAAGCTGAGCAGGCAGTTTGGGACTCCAGACTTGTGATATTTTCTCTTCCATATGGAAACTGTCCAGTATGGTCTAGGATGACCCCTGTGATCCTAGGATGTTATTTTATATACCTTGAGTGAAAAGAGATACATGTTGGGACTTTTCTTGATTCACTGGGATGTTATAAACCTGAGATGCATCCAAAACCCAAACACCATTCCAATTTTACATATATTTTGCTTAGAAAGCAAACAACTTAATGTTTCTGTGCCTTGGCAAGTGCATTGCATCAGTTTATACTTTTATATTCTGATGGACCCAGGTGAAATCCAAAGATGATATGAAGAGAAAAATCAGTGGCATACTAAATAGATATGGCAGAAATCCCATCCCTGGTGGATCCACCACCACTTATTCTCCATCTGGGCATCTCCAGATCACACAGCAACACAAACAACAATCAGATGAGGTATGGGCATACAAGTGCATTTCTGCCGAATTAGTCAGAGCACACACCATGGGATGTATGCGAACTCTGTACAACTGGCAATGAGGCAATTCAGTCCACTGCCTGATTCAAAGTAAATGTCAATATTTCTTTAACAAATGAACTGCTAGAGTAAATCTATACATCTTGCTACTCTTACATCATTGATTGCAGAATTGTTGTTACAGCACTGGGGTATCTAAAATCAGATTTACGGTATTATCAAGCTATAGCCTTAGTGAATCTGAGCTTATTGGAAATAATACAGCAATGATAAATTTCTTTTACCATCATTCCTTTCTTCTATCTTCTGTTGATCACTACAGCAGGGACATCCTGGATTTGTCCAGCAGAGCAAAACTGGTTTTTGCCAAGCTGAATTTGGCACTGACAGAAAAATGCTCCCATAGAGAAAATTGTGAAACAACACATTTCAGGCAGAGAGGCCTTCTTAACTGATGTGGAGGAGAGCCTAAATGGAAGATGTCTTAACCCAAACTGCCAACAAATGAATAATGAATTAGTGTTCTGTCTTGAACAAATTGCAGTATTTCTAATGTATTTTATTTTAACCAATCCATTTTTTTTTTCATTTGCTAAAATAAAAAAAGAAGGTTAAAAAAAAAAAAATGAAGGTACACACAGAAATGCTTTTCAGTGGCCTGCCTTTTAAATGCTGATAAAGTCCTTCAACTAAAGGGCCTCTATAATCCTTATAATGTAAAACGTTTCCTTTTCATGTGACATAGCTTGGTTCTTCTTGCTCCCCTAATTTGGCAGTTTTCTCTCTATTAGATATTGCTACCTAGATAGAATGGGCCAGATTCTCAGCATGAATAAAGAATAGCTTCATTGAAGTCAGTGACATGACCCTGGATTTGTTCCAGTGTGACTGGAGGTGGAATGTGGCTCCATACATGCAGCTGGCATCCCTGCCAGGTTGGGCAAGGAGTTAAATGAAGAGCTACTGCAGTTGTGCCTGTTGCTAGCAGGAGGTCCTGCCAGCTTCCAGTTGTGCTTTCTCTTGCATCTTCTTCCAAAAGGAAAGATTAAACAGCACAATCTCAATTCTTTTCCACCAACTTCAGTTAAAGCTTTTCAAACTATGGATGGTTTTGCAGAAAGTTGCTAAATCCAACTACTTGTTGTCATGCCTTGTCTAACCCTTCGACATAAACCTCAAACAGTCTATTTTATTTCTTCCTGCTCAGAAAGATTTTAGGTTTTCTGTGCTAACTTTTAGGTTTATTCTGTTCTTTACTGGTGAAGTTTTAGGAAGCTTGGCTTCTTGCTGTGAAAGTGTTGCTCTCGGTGTTACTCCAGGACCTCCTGGAAGCTGCTTCCCTATTCCTGGAGAAAGTTCTATTTCTGCATCTGTTTTATGATGATAACCACACTGTTCCCACGGCCACCTACCCAGCGAAATAATTCCCTGGTCTTCATCGTGGAGAGACTAATGGGAATATTTTGTACTATAGGTGTGGCTTCCTTATGACCAATTTGATTTCCCTGTTCTGTGTGCTAGGATAGTCCAGAGCTGCTGCCTAAAGAGAGGAGAGGTTTTGTGTGGTTGTCTGCAGACGCTGTCCTACCTCCTGAAATTTATCCCAAAGGCTAAGTTGGCCAAGTTTCAAATGGGAGAGCCAGCTCATACTGCTATTGCTGCTATAAATGTCTGGTTTACATTTCTCTTGTTGCAGCTAAAGAACTGAATTCTGTGATATTTTTACTAATGCCAATTCATCCCTGCTAGTTGGAAATGCCAAAACTACAGAAGGATCATAAGGGGAGATCTGGTGTGAGGCTGGTTTCTTGGTTACTCTGAATGAGAAGCAAAACCATGGACTGTTCAGATTTTAAGGAGTTCATTAAAAGTGCCACCTGGTATGTGGATTTCCAAGAACACTCAAGTCTCTAAACATTTAGCAAGACCAAGAAAAAAAACATCAGCGAAGCCAACAGGCAGGATGGTGCCTGCTTTTTGGTGCTTCACAAGTTCCTAGAATGAAGTGGGCTCATATCTACCACTTAAGTGGGGATTAGATGGAGCTAGGGCTCAGCTGAACTGCAGATGAAATAGTTTCTTTTGAAGTACTTCCTGTCATTACTTATGTACTTTTGTGCTGTGTGGACATGTTCTGAACAACAGCATTCTGTTAGTCCAAAACAAGTGTGCTGTTTGAATGGGCAGAAGGCTTACCTGTAACACAGTAAGTTTGTATGATGTATGCAGCCTAACTACAAAACTTTCATAAATATTTATAATATTTTATCAAAAATTTAAAGTTTTATATAATTTCACCTTTTATAACTATTAGCATTCTGTTGCCTCTGGTGCTGATGACAAGACTGTGTCACAGGCTGTTATTCTGGAGCAAGTAGCTCCACTAGGGCACTAGAAAAATGTGTCTGATATTTTATTTTTTAAATTAATGCTCTTCTTCCATCTATCAGTTTGTGAGTTGGGGGTATTTGTTGTCAATACTTGCTGTCAATAAGGATTCTGAAAGGGAATAAGCAGAAGAAGAGACGCAATGGCTTAGTACATATAAGAGTCTGCAAATCCAAGGAGGTTTGTGAACCTGAGAGATAACACCTTGGCTGAAACACTGCTAATATCACTGTTTTTTCAGGCCTGAGAGGTATCACAGTATAATCTCATAAAATCTGTATGAAATTGGGGCCTTTGAGTCACCTGAGAGAAGCTGTCCAGAAGCAATGTGTGAAAGGAAGGGAGTTACGGGGCAAAGGAAAGCACTGAAAAAACACTCATGCTAATACTACACAGATGCTTCTTGAAGCTGAAAATGAGAAAGCACAAAAGGTGGCAAGGGGAAAGATGAGGATATGAATAAGAGTCATGTACCTCTGATGTTGTTTTTTACCCTTTGTGCTATGTGTTTTGTGCCTTAGGGAGAATGAATAATGCTCTGTTTTGAAGACAAATTAAGCTACCCTAATGCATAACACATTGTTTTGAAGACAAATTAAATTACTTTAATTAAATTTCTGGTTGTGGACTCTGAGAAAAAAAGGTGTATCCATGTGTCAAAGGCAGATGCATCATTTAGGTTCACACACTTTTAAGGGCGATGTGCAGGGCAGGAGGGAGGTGCATGGGTGAGCAACCCAGACCACGAGCTCTCCGGCTGTAGCCAGAAAAATTAGAGGCATCCCAAATGCAGTTGAACCCAAAAACCTTTACAACCACAACTAGATTTTTCAACATACAAATCCCAGCTGTTTCAATGCCACTACATTAAGTCCTGAAATTAACTGCTGTGTGAATGGTGTATCTGCCCATCACAAAAACCACTATCTTTTTCAACAATTTGCATATCGTATAGAACCAGCAAGTGGAGTGGTTTAAGTTATGTCCTGACCCTTTATGAATAAAATGCTAACAGCCCTTTCACTGGCATATTATTGTGGTGACACAAATGGAGAAATTACTTTATTTTAAATATGGGACATTTAAATACCTAAGTTGTGAGCAAACCAATGGTATTGACTGTAACATTTCAGAGTTTAGCCAAAGAAAAGGTCTGAAAATAATTTGGATATTGTCTGTCATCACCTCAAGTTGAAACTTCAGGAATTCCAATACCTACTTTTATTCCTTGATATATATCTTTACACCTTTATATGTTCATACTAACCTTCATGTCTTCGTACCTATCTTTATTAACAGCTGAATTTAGGCCCACCTCATTCGAACTCTTGAAAACAAACACAGATTCACCCTCTGTGCAAGGTAGGATGCTAGCCTTGATGATAACCAAGAAAATGCACTCAAAAAAGATCCAGGCAACTGAAAGGGAAAATAACTAAAGGCAACATAAACATTCATGATTTTTAAGCACTTTGTGAAGTTTTTAGCAGATGGCTGGAGTAGAGTATAGTTTTGAGTTGAGCAGTGTTGCAAATCCACTAGACCTAATGGGAACAGAAATAATATATAATCAAGGTGCACTCACACATTTCATAACCCCTTCGGAGGACTCTCTCTTGTATAATTTCTGCCTTTGAAACATTCTGCACTGAAGCACAGCAACAGTAATCACACACAGCTCAGGCTGGGGAAGAAAGATAAGGGTACTCTGTATCAAGAGAGCAGTATTGGGAAGGACTGTGACTATATTTGCTGGAATTTGGCAGGGGCTAAAATTTAAAACATTGCAGAACACCACGAGAGCTGTGATGCCAGTGTAGGATGGGGATATCAGTATCAGCACAGTCCGACATGCCTGAACACAAGCATCGATGTTGAGGTTGCCTGAGCTGTTGGTATTTCATCATTTTAATTGCAGTAATACTTAGAGGCTAAGCTCCGCAGTGCCAGATGTGCCTATCCATGGCAGTACACCTACATAGTATGTCTGTATTCCATGTGTTCTGCCTCACTGGTGAAAAAATACCTGTGACCTTAACTTTGAGGTGATTTAAGCAACCCTGCCTGACTGCAGGGCAGAGGTAAGTTACCCTGCCCACTCTCAGTGCTAAACTGAGGCTGCACTTGGATGCTGTATTTTCCAAAGGCCTTTTCACTGTATCCCAAGAGGGAAGAGGAAATTTTACTGATGGGAATATGTGAGTGCGAATCCCTGGAAGCTGGGAGTGACAGTACCATGTCCTGCGATGTCCACAGCAAGTGCACTCACCCCTGAGAGCATTGTGCAGGCTGGAGGAGGCATAGCTGCTGCTCCCTCCCATGTCACCCCTGAATCACTGAGAGGGATCCCAGGGGATGCGCCAGGACGCCTTCCAGAAGCAGCTTCTTGAGCATGGTGGAAGAGTGCTACATTGTCCCTCGGGCACCATTGCACTCAGTTACTTCATTGCCCCTCCAAGGAACTTAGGCACTAAACTTCAACACCTTAAATTACGCTGCTAGGGTCAGGAGCTCTGATGCATCAAGTGGGCATCTAAGACAGGAATGCTAAAACTCAGTCAGAATTTCCAAGCAAGTAAGTAAAAATAACATTTTGATTCTTGATAATACCATCCCAACTTGGATTAAACATACAGATGTTAGCTAGCAGAAGGGGATGACAAAAGGTAGGATGTTTTATATAGATAATTTGTATGCACAGTATTGAAGTTGGCAGTCTGTAGAGTGATACATCTACTCTTAGTTGCTGCTCTTGACCAAGATACGAAAACTGTATGATGCATGCACTCTCCCTTTTCACATTTTGACATTGACTTCCATTTACTTTTCCCCCAAACCTTAAATTGCCAAATGCTTCTGAGAAACATCTGCATGGAATTAAAATGCTTCTCCACACCCTTTGCAAATGTAAATTAACTAATCTTGCAGGAGTAAATGACAGAAAAGTAATTTCCCTTTATCATGACAAACAGTATTGCAGTATAAGACTAATGACTACAATTTAAGCAGCTATGAATTGTGCATTAGGGAGCTCTACGCCTGAATATTGCTCACAATGAAATTTAAATTGCATTTTTTCTACATCTAGCTGTTTATAAATAACACTGCAGTTACAACCACAATAGTAATTTTTGTCACCATTTTCTGTCACTGACAGTAGAAATAAAAATCTGGCTAGATGATGGTCAGTGCAATAAATAGAGGTTAAAATAATCTTTATTATGCTCAAACTTCACTAGAAATGGGAGCAAGCTGAAATCTTAGACACAACCGCAGCGTGAAGTTTAAGTGCCTTGAAAACCTAAGTGGACATTTAGCAGACAGGATCTCTTTCAGTGGCATGTAATAAAAATAAATAAATAAATACATCTAATAAATAAATAAATAATAATGGTAATAATAATAATAAAAAAGAATACAGGGTTCCTTGAACTCTGTTATATAAGTTGAGATTTTAATACAAATTTCTGGCTTGGACATAGCTCTCAACCTACCTGGCAACCATATTTATATGCAGAAGAATAAGTAGTTTAATATGTATTGTAGTAGCCTCCAAAACCTGCTGGATCCTGCACATTCAGGTACTTGCACAGGTGTGCTGTAAGCTCCACAGATTTCAGTCATTTGTAATGAATGCATTCCATGCTTGCACCCACAGTGCGACAACCCCTCTGACTGTGCAGGCATCCCACGTGTGTGCTGCTGGAATCTCTTATTTAGAGTTAGCTTGTGAGACTGATCTTCCTATGAATAAGGCACAACTAAGGGACAGTCCTGCTCATGGTTTGGATATGGCTCTTTTTAGAACTCCTCAGCATGAGAGAGTACACCAGCAACCTTGACTGTGGCAGATCTTCATGGAGGGTTGGAGCTGAGGGCTTGGCACCCGTTCTTTACACGTGTTTTACTACATGTGGACATGAAATCTGTGAGGGCATTTCTTAACAGTGGCAGAGCAGGTTAAGCTGCCCACACAGCTGTAGTCACATCCATCTCGACTCTGTGTTTTATATGTGGGGTGAGCATGGCCATCCTGTGGACAGTGATGCTGGAGCCACAGGTGGGAGAGGCAGCCACATCTGCAGTGAAAGGGTGCTTCTCCCCAGCCCGGTTACTGTACACATATACTCACAAACTCTCTGCTTCTTGGAAATGCTTTTACTGAGAAGTGCAGAGCTACCCAAATGATAGAAGAGAATGCAATAAAACGTTCTCTTTGTATAGATTCAAAATACCCTTTGTTGCTCTGCAGTTGAGCCATTGCCCTCTAATTTCTCACTGGTTTTATAATAGCAATGAGTTCTCAAGACAGGGCTTCACAGAGGAAAAAGTGTGCTTAGTAGGGGGTGGGGTTGGTGAAGCAGACATGGAAGATGATATCAAGAAATGCAGAGCAGATGTAAGCATTAATGTATGATGCGTGTTGCTTCAAGTAAACGGAAATGAGCATCTACTACATTTATAATAAACCAGGCAAAAAGTAATTATAGGTAGAGATAAACTAGCTTCAGTGTAAATACAAGCTCCTCTGCATGCTCCTCTGCGATAACGGGATAATTTACTGATGTGAAGAACTTCTTTGCTGCAGTCTGCGTATTAGCTAGCATAGCTGTGTCTGCAAGACATAAAAAAAAAATATGGTTTTCTAATGGCCCTCATAGGGAAGTAGTAAATGTTCTAAAAGAGCAGTGGAAAAAAAGACAGGCTGAAATAGAAACAGAGGCAAATGAATAATTTTGTGCATAGAGGACTCTCTTGTAGGGATTTTTTTGCAAGCATCCTTAACACTGTTTTCTGTTCCTCTGACCCATTCTTACCACTTGTAACTTTAGAGAGGTACAGATATCACAGCTATCTAATGTCTGCGAAGGAGAAAAGGAAATAAACAACTTAAAGATCCTTGGGCTGCCAAAAAAACGTAAGAGATCATGATTAATGGAAGAAATAATTTCATGTGACATCTGGTGAGAATTTAGCTTGAAAAAAAGAATATTCAATCTGAAAGTATACACCTTGAAACTGGTTGTAATTGAAAGCCACTACAGTAGAATAAATTTGAATCCTTTTACTAGTGGCTAAAATATTTTCTCTTTCAAGCAAGTCCTCCATATTAGCTTCAGCCTGAGAATAAATATTTTGAGTCAAGAATTTTTGATAGAAATCCATAATTACCTTTGCAATATTGCTGGTATCCATCTACTTAGCAAAGACTTTGACTTTATTAGCTATTTAATCATCTGAAATACTCTATTACCAACTGCTTAGGGAGAACAATGTCTCTGTCAGATTCTGCAGCTGTTGGGTTGTGTGTTTAATAACCTGCTATTATTTCAGACCCTGTAGAAATCAGTCACTGAAACACTTCTTCTTTTAATCAATCCCTAGAGTAAAGATATAGCTAAACTAAATCTTTCTTTGACGCTAGCTTCACAGGGTTTTCATCCTCACCTAAGATTCAGATTACCTCAGAGTCTTTGTCAGCGACCTGTGTTGCTCAAGATTAAAAAGATGTGATTTTAAGATCATGTTCTTATGCGTGTGGCAGCTGATGGGGACTCTGCCCCAATCTCAGTGGGAGCAGGGATGGGGAACTCCTGATGGTGTGCCTTCAGAGCCGTGGCACCTGGGCATGATCTGGACAGCAATCCTATCTGATGACAAACCTCCCAGCTGCCAAGAAAATGATGGAAATAAGGCCAGTGGGGATGCAGCTCTGATGTAAATGGGAGTGACTGACTCACTCTTTCTCCTCAGGGAGGCAGCCCCCAAACCTGGGGGATTATTATTCTACGTGCTCTGACCAGCTCCATGCCTCCAGGAGATAATGTGGGGGCAGAACAGCAACGGGAAAGTCTCCAAAAGTTTGGTAGGGCTAAGAAAACATGCAGAGATGTTAATGAGCATATGCCTGATTCTCCTGGTAGAGCTGCACCCGTAAGTAACTCCCACATCTCTTTTCTGCACGCAAGGTGTTTCTGGCCAAGTTAGTCAAGGAGGCCAGCCTTTACTATGTTCTTCAGCTAACAGCGCTAGGGCTGAGTCAGTGTCAACACCTTGTAAAGCCAAGGCAGCCAGGAAAAGTATTCTGAAGAGGCCAAGCCTTCTAGGCTAGTGCAGTAAACTAAAACTGGGATTCAGAACAGGGAGGGAAACTAAAGCTATTCTTCATTTAAAATATTGAATTATGCAGCTGAAGAATGGAATAACCCAGTATCTGTTTTGTTCCTCTACCACTGCCATTCTCTCCGTTGCATTCCTTTGACATGAGTTTAACCTGTATCATCTCCCCCCGTTGCTGATCCCATGTCAAGCTAGCTGAAAGGCACAGAGTATAAGGGAAAATGCTTCTCTTCGCAGATTGCAAATTAAGAGTAGTTGGTGGGTTTCCCAAGCATTAGGACTCCAGGGACAAGAGATTTGGCTTAGGGCTGGTTGGGAAAGGTTCTGCAGCTGCCTGGAAGTGTTTTTATTTTTATATTGCTAATAGAAATCAGGGTGGGTCTCTACAGCTGGGAAGACAAAGGGCAAATGGATGTGAGGGCTATTACACAAATTCAACAGATGTCTCCTAGCCTTCCTGGAGACAATGGTAACGAGAGCAAATAGTTCTAGCCCTGCCCATAATGAAGACTTTCTATGACAGGAGGACTTCTCTTCACGGTACAGTGACTGCGCTGACAGTCAGTTGGCTTCATGGTCTCACCTTGCTTCAAACTTACCTGCACTGATGGGTGGGTAGATGAGATGGCAACAAAAACAATAGGTGGACAAAGAACAAGGTAGAAAGATGAAGTAGAAACAAAGACCACATTCACCTAACCACTGTCAGATTAGCATGAGCTGCAGGACACCAAACAGAACTAGGTTTTAAGGAGAGATTTTGAGGAATTTACTGTGTTAGCTGTGTTAAAAATTATACTTAAAGGTTTTAGCTATATTAATACCTGTGTTCAGAGTTTACTAGGTTAACTTTAAATATGAGGGGAAGAAATGCAAGAGAGGCAGATGATAGACTGGAAGGTGGATCTGCTGCTCTTAGCTGGGCAAACTGAGGAACACTTGGTCTCGTAAACCGTAAGATTTGATAGAGAAGGTGAGCTCAAAGTGGGGGGGGAATGGGACCATACAGGGAGAACCACAAGTCTGTGTCTGTGGGGAGGATGAGGGAGAATGACAAGCTGATCTTCTGAAATCAGGATGCAAAGAGCTTTTGTTTTTATGGATTTAAATGTGGTCGTTCAGAGGGTGTCTGAATATTGCAATGAGGATGGGGTCCTGGCCTAACATTATCAAATCTGGCCTTATAGAACAAGGCATAAGCATAGTCAGCCTAGAGAGAGGACCCTTTTGGTGATGCCTTGTGGAGAGGGCAACCTTTTGGTGATGTTTTGTGGGCCATTGCATTGTCGCAGGAGCAATGAAATGAAGGACAAAAATGCACAAGCATCATTTTACTGACATTGCTTCTGATGTCGAGCCTGTCAGTAGCCCACTTACATCATACTGAAGGACAGTCCAAATTATTTTACTTACTTTCTTTAGGAAGACTGATGTGCCTTTTGCCTTCAGGTAATGTCCAGCCTTACAAATTCTGGTCCTGCACATTCTCAAAACTTATGCTTTCTATCCAGCCTTCCAGTTGCTTGAATATGTTTTCTCTTTTTCTTCATCTGGATCTTTTTCTGTGCTGGCCTTTCTCAGTGCGTAATGCAGGCATTACCGTACAGACTTAGGCATATTCTCTGAATTCAAATTCTTTTTAAAACACTTTACTACTGGGTAGCTCTCCATGGAAAACTGCCTCTTGTGCTGCTGTCTAGTTCATTTATCCCAAAGCTCAGGTTCAAGCACATCTCTTTGACATCTCCTTTATTTGATGTCACTTCTCAGCCCTCCCCACTTTTCTCCTTCCTGCTCTATTGTTTTAATTCTGTGTTCATCTGATTTACCCTGTCAGCTCTGCTGAAGCTATTTGGCCCAATTCTCGTCCTAATTATGGAGATGTACTCCATAAAGATGGAACGAGAGGAGTTATTCTGTTAATTGCTGCTGATACACCAGGATGTGAATCTGGGAGTGATTTCTTTCCTTCAGTAGACTACATGACTTTGCCAATATCATTGAACAATAAATAACCTGTTCTCATTTAGAGTACTCAATACCAAATGTAAAATTTTTAGATGAATTCTAAAAAAACAAAATCCTTCGTATTATAATTGCCTGTCTAACAAATGGTTCAGCAACAGGAGTTGCTGAACAATCTCCTGACAATGTGGAGATGGTATTCGCTGTTGTGTAAGCATCAAACTGATGTGACAGGCAGGCTAGCCTTCAGTGGCCTACAGCAGGGAAGACTTTAAAGACTAAATTTATTTTGAAACATTTAAAAATATTTTGAAGCATCTAATCTCAGGAATAAGGAGGAAACTGGTCATTGTTACCTGGAAGATGCGAAGCTACAGGGAGGAATAGCATAAATCCATCAGTTCTTCAAGAAAGAAAATATTTTCCCATTAAATACAGCTTGAACCTTCCCTAGTGCTTCCTTCTCATCAGATATTCAGCTCACTGAAGCTACATTTTCTCAGAGCATCACACTTTGGCTGAAAACACAGCATGGCTTCTTGCCAGATATAATGATTTAAAGATACTTGTGTGCTTACTTGACTTGCTTTGAATGGACTTAACTGCTGGGTTTTGTACCATCAGCTCCTTACATTGCTGCAACAAACCTTTTCCTGTTATGCTCCTGATCTCCCAAACTCCTTGCCTCTATGGGTTAGGGACACTGAAAAACTGCGTAACTCTAGAGTGTGTTGACAGCATTTGCTAAACGTTATTGAATGGTGCTGATTCGAGCAACGCTGGGTCCAGCAGGGAATTCAGCTATGTGCCCAGAGGCTTCCTGGGAACGCCTGCTGGGGAAGCCGTTCCTGGCCAGCAATGCCTTATGTACATCTGAGCTGACTCACAGGCAGAAGGGACAGTCTCCAGAGCTGCTGAAATCCCCTGGTTGAGATACACAGCTTTTTTCAATGGGACAGAGTGGGGGAAAGATAAGAGATACAAATAAGGGTCCGTAGACTTCCATAAGTGACAAAGGAATGCTGGTTCTGAAGCTTGGTTGCGTGCTTGGTGTACTCAGTGTGGCCTGGGGGACTGAGGCACAAAAGCCATGGATGGGAAGAACTTGCCACCCGTATGTGCACGTTCTCCAGCAGGCTGCACCCTCCTGGCTGCTGTCACCTTCTGCCATATGGCTCAGTCCTTTTCCCAGCCACATCACTGCTGTCAGGAGGTTACATCAGTAAAGAGCATCAGCTGTGAACTTACACAGGTATAACACTGACAGATATTAAAACATTTCAAAGCCATTCAGTCTCTCCACTTTTCTGCGTGGATACACTTCTAGCCCTTCACAGTATCCCTGGCCTTGCCATATGCCTGTGAGCTGCTGACACTTCAGCTGTGAATTATGACAGAAGTTATGATCTGTGCAGTCCTGTTTTATGATGATGATTTATTGTTTGTATTACAGTCATGCCTAGAGGCCTCAGCAAGATCAGGGCCTCACTGTGCTAGTCACTGTATAAACATGTATTAGGAGACAGTCCTGCTCTGAAAAGATCACAAACAAAAGGTGGGAGGAAGAACAGAAACCTGGAGATGCGAAATGCGTTCCCCAGGGCAACCCAAGGATAAGTACCAGGGCACAGAGTAGCAGCACTCCTGTCCCTGCCTCTTGCCTGCCCATGTCTCCG
>JBCJKH010036460.1:0-15781 GCA_039877255.1 Loriculus beryllinus
GGGGGGTGGCTGACCTGACATAATTAAAACACAACAAAAATTAAGGACCTCATTTCCTCATGCATAGGAATTAGACCTCACATTCATGGCCCCTCAAACTTACTTCACCTAGAGACAATTCCTGATTGCTTCAGGAATTTTGTAAATCACTATAAACACCAGACTCCTTAACACCACCACCTTGCAAAACCAGATGTGCCATTTTCACAAGCTTTCCCTCAAAATAAAAAGTCTGTCTGTAGACACAACAGAAAAACTCACAGAAAAACACAACAGAAAAACTCACGAAAGCAACCTAACCACTGGAGAAATGGAAATTAATGATTATTCACATGGAATCAAAGCCATTTCTAGTTTATGTGGTAATCACATACAATAGTAAAACCTTGATTATAAAAGATGTTATATAGATGGTTTTCACCATACTTCAAATGCAAAGCCGTATGTCACAGGCGCATCTCTCTTCTGAACTATGTCATCATTTCTTACTGTACATATGACAAAAACGGATTAGTTACATTAATTGATATTGTTGACCAGACTCTTCTTTTAACCACAGTCTTTTTTCCCACACTCTTTTTTCCACTTGCACATAGCAAGTCCCTGATCCTAGGAGAATCCATTTGTGCCTGTGGTTTGTGGTTGGCACACCTAAGCAAGAGAAAGATACAGAAAATTTCCTGAATCTATACCAACAATTCTCTTTTGAGAATGCCTGGAAATAGTAATTAAGAGTAGGCCAGAAAAGAATCTCTCATTGTAAGAAGACTGAATTTAACTGTTTCAAATAAAAAAAGGCTGCTGGAGACCACAGTCATGTCCTTCCAGTAACAATGGAAGAAGGAATGATCAAATGCTCTTTGTTGTGCAGAAAATGATATAACAAAAGCCATGACCCAAACCAAACTGAAGGAAAACAGAGGGGCCAGGAATTAATTAGTGAAGCTATTTGTATTCATTTGTAGGAAGGAGCTGACAAGCAGCCAGCAAAGAGGAAGAAACTGAAGAGGCTTCAAAACAACCAGTGAAAGTGTTTTCTTGAAAGAAAATAAGACAAAGTAGGGCAAGGAGATTCTTAGATAGAAAGGTAGGCTGAGAAAACAAAGCAGAAGAATTTCCCTAGGTGTTTTATTCTTGCTGAGTTCTGGAAAACCAAATTTTGTGGATGAGATTTAGTAAATTACAGCAAGAAAGAAATAATTCTAATGTAAATTTGCCCTAAGTATTGGCCAGTTCCTCAAGCCAAGTAAATGACACTGTAATGTAGTTGTTTTGGGGGGTTACATTATGTTTCCTCTCCTCATTTCTCAGCCTGGTGTGATTGCCCAATCTCAAAGTAACTTTTTGACAAGTGTGTGAATCCTGCATGTGTTCTTCTGTCATTGTTTCACAGCTGAGGAAAGAAATGAAGCCACAGTACTTTTCTCATCTACTCTGCTTCAGCTCCCAGTGAGATGCATGGAACAGAGCCTTGAAGTATGTATCTCCATCAGCCTGAACTGAAAGATGACAAAATGCAACTTGGACAAGGGAGGTAGATAGTTACAGAAAGGGTTTCTCAGCATATCTGTTATTAAGAGAGGAAAGGAATTAACATGAATTTTTCCACTTAATGTTTTAATTTTAAAAGAACACTTTAAAAGAACACACATTTTAAAATGAACACTAGTCTTCCTTTCTGTTCTTGAATAATGTGAACAGTTAAAGCCCTTCACCTTATCCCATGAAATTCACAAAGCTCCCAAAGAATTCAGTTGTTGAAGACCAAGATATCATTGGCTGACAAGCCCCAGATTTTGGAAAACTGCTATTTACAAAGATATAAAATGCCACTGATGCTGATGCTAATGATGATGAGCTCCATCTTAGATGCATCTCAGTATCTGGAGTTTGTTCTCTTTGTACCTAACACTTTCTCCTGCTCTTGAAAACGCTTCAAACCCTTTTAGGTAAGTATTACCCACATACAGAATGATGTACTTTAAATTCATCACTATAAATATAGTCGTTGCTTTTCCCATAAGAAAATGTTGAAGAATTCCAGCCAATTCAAGTTTCATTATGCACTAACGGTAAGTGCTTTTGCCTACACTGGGTGTCCAGTCTACAGTAATGACATGCAGACTGCATTCACTAATTCGTGTGGGAAATGTCATTCTTGTGTGAGGCTGTTGAAAAGTTTATTAAAAACCATCCTATTGTCTTCCTTAGATGCTATACAAATGAATTAACAAAGGATCATTTACATGGGTGTGACTTGCTAGCAGTGGACCTCTAGTAGCTGTTTCTTGCAGTCTTGTATTGTAAGATCATTTCAGTGTTCGTAAATCAACTATTCGTAAAGCACCTTTCTTGAGAAGAAATTTAGAAAATTAACCTGTTTCTTTTTGTCCTGTCTTTAAAGTCTTATATTTGCTCTCAGTTCTCAGAAGCTACTCCTTCATTCTCTAATACTGAAGAAATTGTCTTAGATAGTTCTTAGGTTGTTGGGTCTTTAATTTATCTCATTATATCTATAATATATCTTGTCCAAAATGTACATTGACTAAATTGAAACACAGCAGATTATATTGTAAATGTTGCAGGAGAAGATTTGGAAGAGAACAGGAGAGTGACTGCAACAAGAACAGAACCCTCTGGGAAAAGTTACGCCAGTCATAATCACCACTGCTAGCAGACTTACTATTTTGTGCTTTCTATAATAAAACAAACAAAACAAAACAGAAGCATAATGCACTTGTATATGTTATTCTTGTAAAAAAGGAAAATTTTAAAAAATAAGCTAACTTTTGAAAAGGTGTAATTTTTTTGTAAAATTCAACTCTAATGTTGGTTGAAGATTTGTGAGCCACCATACCATTTCTGTTTCTGAATTGTAACTGTCACAGTTATTAAGTTGAGGATGCTGAAGTATGGGTCTATAAGAGTAGCAATACCATGGTGCAATACAATAATGGAAGATAGGAAGGACTGGGGGAGAAAATAATCATTTCAGCCAGTATTTAGGTTGGTAGTAATATGCTCATGATAAGGTGATCACATTTACTATTTCACTGGTAATTAGAAATTCCTAATGAAAGACAAGTCTATGCTGTAAAAATGTAATTGCTTGCATCTCATCTGAGATGATAGTTCATTTTATTAAGCTGTTTTATGCATTTCATCCAACAACAAATTACAATAGGATTTGGTTTTCACAATTCTAGGTTCCTACAGATCATTCATCTTGGTGTGCTGTGGAAATTATCCTTTTCAGGTAAGTTAACTAAATTCCCTGCTTAGCAAGCATTCAGGCAACATTTTCTTCCAACTTATTGTTCTTCCAATTTATTGCTCTTCCAACTTATTGTTCTTCCAACTTATTGTTATTGTATGTGATCAAGTCTCACTTGATACATATGCTTTCTACACCATAAAAGTTGTCTAATTTTTGTTCATAAATCAGAGGTTTGATGAAAAGGAAATTTCAGTGTGGTTTATTGAGGGTGGCATAGGCAGCCCTTGGGCACAGAACAGGTCCAAGTCACGGTCTGACAATATTGCAGGGATATTGCTGTCCTGTCCTCTGCCTGGAGAAATGACAACCAGTTTTAGATTGGTAGAAATTTATATATATAAACATCTTTTCAGACTGTGTTATATTGCTTGCACTCATTCTCAATGATCATTCTCTTTACTAGGTCCAAGGAATAAACTCTATGTCTCTTGTGCTGTTCCTAGCACCAGTCTTTGTAGAAGTTTGTTGAACTCATGCATTCTAATAGAGTTTTAAAAATAAAATACTACCATGAGGATAAATAAGTCACAAAAAAGGACAGAAAAAAAAAATCCAGAAATGCTGAGCTCATGCAGAGCTGGCTCATACTCAAAAAAGCCAGTACTCCTGGTGGTTGAGATTTCATTCCAGAAACTCTTGCAATCCCATCCAAGATATCTTATATCCTTGAAAAAAATATGGACAGAAGTAGGTTGTTAAGTATAGGAGTACTTCTGCTACAACATGTCTAGGCAGATGTCAAAAGCTAGAGAGCTGATAGAGAAACTATGTATGAGACAGTAACACTAATGTTACACCAATTAACAGCTGCCGCATAACCAGCTTTTTGGACTCATCAGCAAATCAACTATATTGTGTAGGAATATGTTATGCTTTTTTATTAGATTTCATTTGCATTTGGATAAATAGCTCTTTGGTGTTCAAAATTCACTTTTGACAAAATACTTTAGGACAATGGCTCATCAGAAGAAATTGATGTTCTCATGTTCTTTTTCCTCAAAAGGAACTTTATTTTTGTGATTTCAGCTATCCTGCTCCTTAGTTATCTTCATTTCTAAAGATGGACTGTTGACAATGCTCTTTTTTCCTGTAGGACCTCATTTTTGTGGTGGTTGTAATTAGTACAGCAACTTGGCATCTTTCCAAATCAGTGCTGTTACAGAAGCAGCACTAAGCACAATGAACACATCCAGAAAAGTAGAAAAAAACCCAAAACAATAAAAAAAATCCATATAAATAAACCAATGTGAAAAAAAGTAACAAACCCAAGTCACAGAATAAACTGAAGTGGATGCCTTGTCTGCTACTATTTGTTCTGCTGGAACTACAGAACTCTTGGTGACTATATCAATGGCTGCATCAGATTTTGTCTGTTATGAGTATTTCAAGACTGCTGATTAACCAAATTAACCCATTTCCTTCACTCCAGCTGAGCTGCAAAGGAGCCCTCTAGGGCATGTAGGACCATACATGTTCAGGTATGTGAAGCCAGGTAGGCTGTATGAGGTGTGCACTAGATATCTGAAAGGCAGTCATGAGTCAGAAGGCAGAAATTTATTGCTATGAGATATCCCAAAATGTCTTACTTTGGCGCAGACATTACTAAAGGTTGTAAGATCTGTTCCATATCTAGATGCTGCCTATATATCTCTTGGGCTTCTTGCAAGGCATTTTGGCTGGACACTTCTGAGGTCTTTGAAAATAGACAAGTGTGGAGGTATCAAAAGATAGTACACCAGTGCCTCCCTGAGTGTGAGAAATTTGAGCTGAAATGCAGTATCAAGACAGTAAACTGACAGCCTAGGAAATGGCCAAGTTGCTAGCTCAGGAGAGATGCAGGAAACACCAAACAGAGGAATAATTCAATCTCTTTATTGTTTTTAACATATGTGAAAATCTTTAAAAGTGGGAGTAGTTGCTTCCCTGAATAAAGAATGGCTTCTGCAAGGAAGCAAACTACACTACTCATTATTACAAATGAAATTATGACTTTTTTTAAATTGTTGGTGAAAAAGCAAAGCTACTGATATGCTTGACACTGATATTTGAGTGCAATAACGGAGTTGTTACTGGAAGCCTTATAATAACGTTTACCAGTCTGGGAATGCTTACAGAAATTAGCTGATTGTCAGCAAAATGAAATGCCATTTATCCCTAAATAACCTTGTCTGTTTTCAGTGTAAATGGCACAGTTTCTGAATCTACAAGGTACATCTTGATAATAATATGTGATACCTGGTTTGATTCCAGCTGACGTATCTTCAGAGGGCTTAGGGTAAAAGTAGGCTGCCGTCTGGACATGATCCTGAGAAACTGATGCTGGGTAGACCTGCCTTAGCAGTCAAGTTGGACAAAGTGAATTCCAGATGTTCCTTCCAATCTCAACCATTTTGCGAATATCTCAAAAATGATAGTAGGACCTGCAGGGTTGTTACTAAAACAGAGTATGATTGATTTGCCGTCATGAAATAACAAAAGAAATTTGTTTTGGTAAGGTCACATGGGTAAGGGTGTAGTCATGAGAAAATAAGCAACATCCATCAGCTGAGATTTTGTAGTTGGGTTAGGCAACTTTTACACATTGATTGATTGTATATTCAACACTTATCACTGCCTTGGGAAGAATAAGGGAGTTCTGAGAAGCAGAAGCCACAGAATAGGGTCTATGAGGACCTCAACAAATCATCTAGTTCAATCTTATTCTGTAAAGGAGGATCAACAGTACTGTTCATCTATTCTCTTTTTAAACCTTAAAGCCACCACAACCTCCTTATGACCTATTCAACAGTATATCACTTTTGATTCCTTTTTGCTCACTAATACCAACTCAAATCTTTCTCTTTAGAGTTCCCCTCACCATCTCTTGTCCTAACTCAATAGTTATTCTCTAAATTTAGTATTTTCTAACCAAATCAACAGAGTCTTTTTTGCTAATTTTCCAGCTTCTCAAGGAATCTTGAGATGTTGACTCTCTTTGACTGGACTATGCTGGATCTCAAAATACTAAAGTTTAGATAAGACGAACCTAATTAAATTATTTTCAACGATCCCTAGTGAACAGCATCTTTTTTTTTTCAAAAAATACCTCTAATACCACTGGTTAATTCAGAGTTCTCACCCTGCCCTGCAGAGTTCTTTAGCCTCCCTCATTTTGGCATAATTTCAGGTTTTAATAAGTGCATCTTTTATTCAAACACAAAACTTTTCAATAAGTAATGAAAAGTGAAAAACATTGGGCATAGGAAAAACTTGGTCCATATGTCCTTCCATTTTGACACCTGACCTAAGACAGCTATTCTCTGTGTATTTTTTGCAGCCAATTTTGCAACACCTTTTGATTATTTCCTATCAACCACACTTCTTTTATTCCTGAACTAAAAATCATGAAACAGCGTGAAAACTGTTAATAAAGCCAAGTAATATCACACTTATGGCTTATCTCCCATTCTAAGTTAGCCCTTCCATGAATTTGCATGGATTTAAAATTAATTTTTCTTAATAAATCCATTTTGGCTCTACTGTTGATTCAAGGCTTAAATAACTGAGACACCATGCCTTCTGTTTCCAGTTCAAAATAGTTACAATTCGTGTAAGGGGTCCAATGTGAGATATAACAGTTACAAAACGCAGCCCAAATGTGTCTGTGTATCACTTGCTGTGAACTCAGTATCCTCCACTACACCTACTCTGTGAAGTCTGGAGGGCTCCCAGCCACTTTCTGCACATCATGCCCCCACATGTTTTCCTGCCTCTACAAGCCTGCTTCTGTTGAAAGAGGTAGTTGGAAGAGGGCAGGAGCGTGGTCCCATAGGTGCTCCAGCCTGGCAGATCCGGAAAGTGGCACTGTGTATCTTCTTGCACCAGCAATCCTCTCCTGTGGGCCGATACAATCTTTGTTCATAGTATGCCTGTCCCCTCCATGACTTCTCAGTCACTAACTCATTGACCTTCCTTGGCACGTTTGGCACTGCACATCTGCAGAGATCTGTGGCCAGGGCCTGTAGATTGGTCACTATGACTTGATGCTTCACATTCATCACCTTCTTATTTTCCAAATGTTAGTGTCCAGAAAGAAAATTGATGATGATGGGTCTACACCTCTTTGGGTTTTTTCCTGCATTTCTCCTGTCAAAGAAAGTGATCACAAGGTCCCTTCAGCAGTCTTGTGTAACTTCAACCTCTTTTCACAATTTTTCAAAGGAAATAATTAATGTTTCCACAGTTATGGGTCTCACCTGGTGCAAGAATGTCAGTACGAAAACTTCTAAGGTGATAAGAAACAGGTAGCATAGATTTATCATAAAATGTCATTATAAATAATTTCTTAGAGTAAGCACAGCATCTGCTTTTCTGTGCCCTGCCAATTTTCATAGCTCTGATGGGAGAGGCTGCTGAAATAAATCTTGGCAGGTTCCACTGATACCTGGTAGGGTGCCAGTCAGCAAAGTTTGTCAGCTCAATCAAATTTCTTTCTTTGACAGCACAACTAGCTTGTAGGGTAGCATACCTTCCTTACAGGGTAAACAGGAAGCAATCGATAGATACAATACGATATGATTGATGATATGATATGATATGATATGATATGATATGATATGATATGCTTGATACATCTCTGGAGTTAGTAAGCTTGTGATAGTGCCTTACTTGACATCCTCATAAGCAAACAGTCTCATAAGAGGTCTAGAGTGATGGTTCGCAAACTGGACTTAGATCTTCACTTAGGGTCATGACTATCAGAAACTACAGGCTCAGCCAAAATGCAGTTGCTTATGCAAGTATTTTGGTTGCACAAACAGTCTATAAGTAGTCTCTCACAACCAGAATAAGTTTGCACATCACTAGTCAAAACGAAGTCACTGCAAAGTAGGTGAAAAGTCAGTTGAAAACCTAAATTAAGATAGCAGCTGTCAAGCGCTATCAAACCAAATGCACTTAGCGAGTGTGATTAAAAAAAGTTCTATGCAAGTAGGTTAAATCTTATCATCGTACAAAATATTTTAATTTATTAAATAATTTTAATTAGGAAATAGTGTGTGCTATTATTATATGTTATTTAGTATACATTGTTATAAATAATATTCAATATTTACATGATTGGCTTGAATAACAAGACAAATATTTCATTTATGAACAAGATAGTTACAAAGTACATAAGGATCATTTACAAATGTCATACATAACACAGATCAGGTGATGATACTTTTCTAGGTTTTGAATTTTTCTATTCAAAATTGTCATTCAATTACTTATTGTATGCATCATAGCTATCTTCTAAAAAAGTTGAAAACACTTCACTAGTTTGAAGCAGCAGCCCCTTAACCAAATTTATTTAGACCTTAATATCTAAATAAAATTATGGTAAGACAAAGTAAAGGCAATAGAAGAAATAGAGTTAGAGGAGGGACTGAAGAGAGGGGCACAGAATGAAAATTAATTGCCTTAATATTTTCTCTCATTATTTTCTCTTGAGAGGAGGACACAACATGTTGACAAAGAGCCACCATGTAGGATGCTCCTAAACGGTAGTATCTGTTTTTATTCCTTATTTATATATATTTTCTGCCAAATTACCTTAATGCCTTTGACATTCTAATGAAGGAAATAAGCATGTAAACAGGAAGACAGATGGAGATTAATTATTAAAAAAATAACTTTACCTTCCCAGAGACTATAAAACTTTTCCACAGTTTTCATAATTCAGCTAAGGCATTGTTCATTTGCTGGATATTTACAAACCTTATTTCCTCAGGTTCCTTCTTTCAGCAGTCTTTGGATAACTGCCACAATTGCTCTTTCATGGGAGCATGATCTGGCACTGATTTCTCACCTTCACAGCAATTCCCTTCGAGTACAGGTGATTTCTCAAGTCTCATTCATGCCATCACTCTGGTTGTGAGCCATCAGAAAATGATAAGGTAATTCAGAAAGATAGCAGGATTTGGGCATTCGACTGTGCTAAACATTTCCACTTCTCTAGCAGGCAAGTCACAACAACTCATTGATGAATATAGAGCTTGGATGGGAGGGGGAGGTTCAGTGATAAGTGGTGGCATACATTACAGGTATTCTTGCATTTCACATCTCAGTAACATCATAAGGCAAAGACACTGACCAAACAAAACACATAGCTGTAAAAATACAGCTACAGTTCTGAGAACTTTGTAGAAGAAATACTCCATTTCTCTGTTCTGTGATGCCCTCTTAGTGTTTTTAGAAAAACTTTTACTCAAAAGTACACCATACAAAATTTAAGGCACTCATGAGGGAAGGATTTTGTTTATCCAGTACCTCCTAGAGAAATCAATGTACTGGAAAAGATACAGATAAGGTGATTTACTAGGTCTTTATACTTTCTGCTTTCAGTCATACATTTCTCCATTATATTACTTAACAGTCAGTTGGAATTACAAGACAAGGCCATAAATTACCAGAAATGTCTCACAAAAATACTGGTGTTTTCTGGAAATAAAACAGCCTCCACATTTCAAATCCAATTTGAGTAAATTTGTTAATGAGAAGGAACAAATGCTGAGTACATTTTGTACCAGCTCAGGCATCCTGCTTTGGAAAGTATACCCAGGGACATAAAATTTAAAGCTCTGATATTTTGTGAACGTAGCTCTATAATATGTTTGGCATGGTTGGCATGCCAGGGAATGAGCAAAAGTTACAAGTCTAAAACCTAGCAACAGAGCCTATAGAGCTCAATAAAACTCAATCCTATCCTTGTACACAGGATCAAATAATTGCGGTTGTTTTTTTTTATTGAATGAAAAAATACATTTCTCATAAAAATAGTTTTTAATATGAGTCAAAGTATCAAGCACTTTCACCTATGAACTCATACTAAATAAAAGAGGCACAAAACAAAGCTGTTTCTGCTTTTGCTTCATACATTAACTGTATCTCCATTGGCCTCTCCATCCCAATTTAGCACTGCTGATGCTACCAGGCTCCAGTAGACAGAAATGATCCTTGGTAGACAGTATCTAGATTAAACTCTTCCCTTGATTTTATACTCTAATATATGAAACATACAAATATATATATTCATGTATTTTATAGTCTGGCTAGGATTCTTACACAAAACAAGGTCTCTCAGGGTCCTCTTTAACCTATGTTTTAATGTTAAAGAGGTTACCATCTCTGTCTAGAAATAATGCAATCAGGTAAGCATTAGTTCTAGCTAACTTGTTTGGCTGTGGTACAAGTGACAAGAAAGCATGAAAAAGTGAATTTAACCAAGCGTGCTGAGCCCTAATATACACTGAATGTGAGCTCCAACAAATAATATGAAAAGAACATAATTAGAGAGCTTCTGTGGGGAGAAAAAAAAAGGTAGAGAAATTACCAAAGTCAACAAATCTGAGTTCTGAAATTACAAAAAGCAATGCAAACATTAAGGGCCTAGCTTGGAAAGGACAACCCCCTAGTGAAGAAAGGACCAAGATGTAGAAGAAAAAAGAACAGGGAGAAGATTTCTCCGGTAAGTTTGGGGTATTTTTGCTAGAAAAGTGATCAAAGACCATTTCTGTGGAAGAAAATGCATGTAAATAATTTCCCAGGAGTATTTCCCACCATTATAACTGCCGATCATTCAACAGGTACGCAGATAACATTTGGCATACCACATCAACATGCCTGGGAATTGATATAAAGCTGACTGGTGTAGGCGTGAGTTTGAAGAGACTGCAGAGCAAGATTAAGTGCAGTTATGCTGCTACTGTTCCTTCTTGTCCATACAAAATCTTAGACTGCTCTGAAAGCTGTAAAACACTTTGCTAACCATTGAACCATTGTCAAACTCAGCTGTTACTTACTGGATGCTCTGCATCCAGATATGCTTTACTAGAAATCACAGAGCTGGTGATTGAAGATGTCCCTGCTCATTGGACTAGACCTCTTCAACCCAAACTATTTTATGATTTTATGTTCTTCCAAATTTACAGCAGTATTTATACAAGTAATTTCAATATGAAGTGGTGTCTAGATAACATAAGTCTAGCTCTCCTATCAAAGAGTGAGAAACACTAAATCTCAGCTTCTTTGGGGTATTCCAGAGACTACCTTTTGGTAAACTAATCATCAGTGAAATAACATCTGTAGTCACATTCCCTGTTCCCACTGAGGATCAGCCTAATCAGCTGTGCAGCTGTTCCTAGGAACAGTACCAGAACCCAGGTGCCGTTCAGCGCACCCTGCTCTTTCTAAGGAAATGCTTTCAGGGATGCACAAGGGGTTCCTTTTGCATGTGCTGCTGGTGACAGAAATCAGCCATTACTTGGTTCTTGTTTTATCAGGGTTGCTTTGTTGAGAAGAAGAAAAGAGGAAGTGGACATCTGTCTGAACAAGAAATAGCTCAGGATGTAGCATTGAGAGCAGGAAAAGAAAAAAGTAAAAAGAAAGACAAATGATTCAAAGTAACTACTTGCTGCTAGCAATAAAATAAATGATTCTCTTCCAAATGTATTTCCAGCACAGCAAGCACGAGTTGGCAACATGACTCACATTCATAGAAGTTGGATGTAGTTTTCTACTTTTTAGCCTAAAAGTATCCCCTCCAAATTTGCAAAAAACCAATGTGAGAGGATCCACAAATTCCATGAGCTGGTGCTGCCAGCCCCAACCTCATCAGTCACTATGCACATGAAACTAACCTACCTAGAAATTGGGTACAAAATGTTCTTTCAGAAAAAGCTGTGCATAGCAAAAGGCAAAGAGAAGAAAATTACATGGAAAGGAGTCAAGTGAAAACAAGAAGTTAAATAAATAAATAAATGTATAGCTCTGGAGTATGCTTGAGACTAAAAACAATGAAACACATTTGGTCTGTGTTGTAGAAAAAGGACATAAAGTTTTTCAGACACATACATTGACCAAAGATTTCCTACACAGACACAGAGTGTGGATATTTACATTCCTTGGGTTTTTTTTGGTTTTTTTTTTTCCTCTTCTGGTAGGTATTTCACAGTTCTCTGGACCACCAAGCAACAGGAGCAAAGATAGTAGTAAATGACTCACAGCAGACATTTCTAACCTATTAGTCAGATATCTATTACGGGAATAAGTATTGATTCTGTGCCTGACTAAATGAAAGATGTGCCTGATGGCTCATGAGCAGAGATATGTGATATTCAAGGATCATGGTTTTATCCAGTAAATGTACGTGTCTTTCCAGGCAGTGGTTTTCAGACAGTGCTGTATGTATTACAAGTGATGTTGGAACAGTTTCAGACCAGCTCTGCACATGAAGATCACCATATTTTGGGAATCCTCCTATAGATAGAATCACTACAACTTACTGGTGACAGCCAGGGGAGCAGGTCTAGCTCTGTCTGTACCAAACCTCTTTGTCCATGGGAGCGTGTTTACACCAGAATTTAACCACCAATCATCATAATTCACTATGTGGAGGTAGATATGAAAGCCACAGAGCAGTTGGCTATCTAGATCACTCATGGGTGTATTTGCCTATGTGGGGATAGTTCCACAATAATTCAGGGAAGAGGTGAGAGAAGATGAGGATAGTTCTTGTTTAGGAAAGCAGAATGTGAGATAGAGCCATGAAGAAAATAAGCATGCTAAGGGAGGTGAAGAGCCTGAAAGAATGAAAAAGCCTGAAAAAAACATCCTACTGCTGTGTATGCATACAACATAGCCACAAGCTATCTCTATGCAAGAGGTACTCAAGTGAATAAATGGTCAGTCCTCATTCTGAGGCTCTGACCCCAATTAACGTTTTTCCATTTACTTCAAAGAGACCAGTCACGTGGTTAGAAATAGGCAAAGGCTGAATTATTTTCTTGTCTCAGTACCCAAAGCACTAAATGGCTAATACGTGTTCATAGCTTTACTGTACTGCATTAAGTATCCGCTCACTTACTTATTAGCAGAATCATATATATTCAGTCCTTTTTGCTACTAACATCCCTTTGTTCTTCCCACAGCTGAGACTCTGGAATTCAGACTTAGCTAAAATCCTTGCTATAAGGTCATTAAGTCTTCTTAACCACTTGCACTTGAAGACTTTACTGGACTAATTTAATCTTCTTTTAGGACTTACAGAGTTGCTACTGGTATATAAGGGACCACTGCCATGAAAGTTCAAAGAGCTAGGTGTTATTTTTGCTATTTTACAGTACTTTTATATTACATTTTTGGGTTTATATAGCTATTCCATTTTTTGCTAATGAAAAAAATCTGTGCATGTGTGTGCAAGAGAAAGAAAGCTTGATAAGAAACACATATGGCTTATTTAATCACAATTGTTCCTCTCTTTTTCCAGCATTTATTACGTCCTTTATTCAATGTTCTTCATAAAAACAATTCCAATTAATGTCATTCACAGTGTCACTTTACCAAAATTGGAACCTAAACCCAGAAGAATGAGAAGCAAGTCATGTTGGATATTTGGAGTTAGATAAGTCTGTATCCTTTCTTTGAAAAAGGATGTTTCTCTATTTTCAGTTATATTAAGAACAAAATGTATGTGCGTGAAGGTAAAAAATCGATAGCATATCTAAGTACAAGTGTACACAAAGGCAATCTTTGGTTTGGTTCCTTTACTATTTAAGACAGAAACTGCAGATACAGGCTATGACTCTGGAAGGTAAAGTTGAGGTCACATTGAAGCTAAAAAAAAAATAAATCTATCACTAATTTGAAGTTTTCACTTGTTTCTTTCAGCATTTGTCTCTCCTGAGTGCCTTTGATATGCCATTGTTTGCTGTTCCATCTGCTTGCACATAGATTAAAGAAAACATGTTCTGATGTTTTTCTGAAGTTAGACAACTTATTTCAGGGAACATGAATAGTTCACCCTGCTACTCTCAAGAAGCAGACCACTATTTAGTGCAAATAAGCCTTCCTTGACAGTTTGAAAGCTATCTCTAAGTACACTGGACAGTGAGCGAGGCCAGGCTTTGCATCTCAGCAAATTCACATGGGTGAATTATCTCATGGACAGCAGTTATTCCTGTTGCTAAACAAAGAGCGGAAGCAGCATGCAATCAACCCTAGGGGTGAAATCCTGTACTTTTCTTTCCTTGGAAGAAAAAGAAGAGAGGAACAAACTCCCAAGAAGGAACAAAGAACTAGAAGAGCTTACATGAATCATCAAGTCCATCTCCTGTCCACAACCAGGTAACATCCTTCTGGATAAAAGAACTCTTCTCTTTCCCACACTGCAAAACCCTCTGAGTATTTCCCAACATCTTCTAATTATTTCCAGACCTTTACTACAAAAAGAGCTGTAGAAAAATTCTTGGCATCTTCCCACATTAGAGTATTTGTACTTTCAATAATAATGTGAAGAACCTTCCTAATCAGAGCTAGGGAAAAATTCTTTCCTGAACCCATCATGACGATCAGTCTAACTCTGATTACAGGAGCAAGAGACAGCAGACAGGCATGGACCAGACCCTTCAGCTAGTCACCCGTGCCAGGTTCAGGCAGCTGACCTCAGAGCTACTTGGAGAGCCCAGACATGATCAAAAGCGGCCTCAGACCCACTAGATGGCACTGTGTGTGGTTGTTACCAGCCTTCAAACCCCAGGCATAGTTTAGCCCGAGCTCCGCAGCTTCTGTCTTAGCTGCATGGCTTTGATTTCCTGCACAAGTCCCACCGCCTGGCACCTCACCCAGCTGTTCTGCCCATTCAGCAACTTCTGGGTTCCCTCAGTCACCCTAAATTAGTGCTCTTTCAAATAATTACCAGTATGTTGTGGTGGTATTTTTTTCTCAAGAAGCTCCACTATGATATTTTTCCAGTTCCTGGACCTTGACCAAAGCATTCCAGAGGTTTCAAGAAATATTGAGAAAGTCGGTAAGTCTGAATATCCTGTCTGGCTGGTGTGCAGTGTGTATGTGAGTGGAAGGGTTCAAACTTCAACCAAAAATGCTGTAGATTACAGGAATTTTTATGTGACCCTAACTTTCCGTCTCAGTCGCACCAGTTCTGCTCTGCAGGCTCAGACTGGATACCAGTGATAGCAGCTGGGGAGAAGGGTTTCCACTGGGATCACTTAGAGTTAGTCAGGTCAGGTTTACAGACACTCAAAATGAGTGTAGCAAATCTTTCATCCTTCTCTGTTCAAGGTTTCTATCGTTACTGTGAGCAGGGCTTGCTGGTTAATGTTTACAGTGAAAACTGATGGGACCTCCATTTTCAGTCTGGAGAGCAGCACTTTTGCAAGTACATTTTTCTAATTGAAAGGGGAGTTGAATTCATAGAATGGTTAGGGTTGGAAAGGACCTTAAGACCATCTAGTTCCAATCCCCCTGCCACAGGCAGGGACACCCCACACTAAACCATGCCTCCCAAGGCTTTGTCCAACCTGGCCTTGAACACTGCCAGGTATGGAGCACTCACAACTTCCCTGGGCAACCCATTCCAGTGCCTCACCACCCTGACGGTGGGTCAGGTGAGTCCCTCCCCAGCATCCCTATAGGTCCCCTTCAGATACTGGAAGGCTGCTATGAGATCACCACACAGCCTTCTCT